>QJOA01000064.1:45986-178301 GCA_004155915.1 Monosporascus sp. CRB-9-2 | reverse complement strand
CCCCCCCCCCCCCCCCCCCGCGAAACGAGTCCATGCAATTGACAACTGTCACCATCAAAGTACCGGGTGCCCGGAAGATTCTCTCGATTAACCTTTCCCTTTCTCGTTTCCCCGCTCTGCTATTCCACTTAACTTGCGTTATCTTCTAGTTTTTCCAAAAATTTGGCCAGAAGAATGGGTACCTTGAATCGCGGTCCCCTAATAGCGACATTCACAGCGCCGAGCACATGCGAAATCTACCAGACCAACTTGTACTCTGTACTAGACGGGAACGGGGGATGGTTCGTACAGGGACCCGTCGACCTGGGCAACTGTTACCCGAGTGGTTATTCGTCGCATTCGAGCGAATACTATTCGCCCGGAATATGTCCAAGTGGCTACACGCCTGCTTGCACGAGGACCCATGCGATCAGTACCTTAACCGAGACGATCCATACTTGCTGTCCAACAAGATACTCGTACACGTGTCATTATGATGGACATCCCGGTTGGGGTGGTTGTTATCACGACATCTCTCAGACGACATCCACGCTCACCTCCTTATACGGCATCAATGCAGGCACAACATCTATACTGGATGATGCGACGATCACCGTTGGTGCTATCAATGCGCAAAGCATCCAGGTGAGATTTCAAGCGAGCGATTTCGTGAAGGCAACCTCTTCGTCCACATCGTCATCTATAATTTCGGATGTAGGTAAATCCTCGTATTCTAAGCTTTCACCCAAACCTTTGGTCTCTGACTAAAGCTCCCAATAGGCCTCGTCTGCGGCTGGCTCGACAGGAAGCTCCGTCAGCGGTGATTCTGCCGGTGGAGGCAATACTTCAGGAAGCCTCCCTGTTGGTGCAATAGCGGGCATTGGTGTTGGAGCCACTTTCGTCGGGCTTACCGTACTCGGTGCCGTTGGCTTCTTAGTTTGGAGAAGGAGTTCATCCAAGTCTGTTAATCATGCAGTCAAGGGGAACTTGGACTCTTCAAGTGGTAACAACTCCAATTCCCCATACCCTGGTACACGGGCCGATCCAGGGCATGTCTACTGGGAAAACAACTCGAACCCAATATATAATCACTGGGGAAGCCGCGCACAGCCATCTGAATTGGCCGAGGAATCGGCCGCCCAGGAGTTGTCTGCTACTGCTGCGCCGGTTGAATTGGACGCTGGCCCGCACCAAACTTCGTTAACGAAGCAAAGTTTGATATAGGAATACACTCGGTGAAGCAAGTTTAAAGACGTTATGGTAATGCTATAGTATGGCATAAAAGGACGCCCAGTACCATTCTATGAGACCCTGACATCACACACTGAAGCATATATGGCTGAATGAAGAAGATATTATCTGGCTGACCTTTTAAGAGGTCCTGTCTAGAAAGAGAGGTTGTAAGACCTTTTTATATACATAGAAAATAACTGTATCTAAGAGAAAGCGATACCGGACAATCGAATAACGTATCCTAATAATAACAACGCTAGCTAAGCCACGATGCAGCTAATAGACCTAAACCTTAGTAAGGTATAACATACCCTCCCAGCTGTTAAAAACTAGCAGTTAAAACTTTTACGAATATTAAAGAAGGAAATAATAAAGGAAATGGGGGTAATAATCCTTATCGTTGCAAGGCAACAAAACTATTGTAATAAAGTTTTCTTCAAGCTTTTTCGATCTTCAAAACAACGTTTTAAAGGTTTAATAATTGTATAAATTTTGATGCTTTTTAGCTTAAATAGCTTAATAAAACTTTTTGTAATTATTATTATAATAAATGTTTATTCGATATTAATCTTTTTTGTAACGAAAATTTTTTATTATTAATAACTATAAATATTAATATACTTTACTTTCGTAATTAATTATATAACTCTTTCGGTAACGGATTATACTATTTACTTATTATTTATTTAAATAATTAATCCCTTATTTAGCTTTAAGTTTAAAACTTTAAAAAGTTTTTATATAAAAATAACTTTTTTAACGGTTTAAAAAAATTAATAATTTTATTTCCGTATTTAAAAACATAATTATATCTTATTTATTAATTTTCTAAATATTAAAATTCCTAATAAATAATATTACAAATTTCTAAAAACTTTCATAGTTATTAAACACAAGCGTGTATTCAGTATTGGGGTCAAAACAGTTGTTGTTGTATTGATGATGAAGCCCTTGGACCGTGTCGGTCGGGGCTTATACTGGTAGATATGGCTAGTGAAGTTCCTACCTAAGCCACAGGTAATCTCCGTAACGTTTTATTTTAAAACCCTGAATATTAATAGTTATTTGATATACCCCCCCAGGGGCTGCTTTCTTAACAGCAGGCCCTGGATACAGAATATCGATTAATTAAAGTTATCCTCGAATTTCTACAAATCTTTATTAAATAATTTTCGAACCCGGCGTTCCTATATTCTTTTTTTAATATCCGTTAACCCTAACTGTCGAATAAACTATTTAAAGGACGTAACAAAAAGGATTTCTATTAATTTATTTATAATTATATCGTTTATAAAAATATATATTATTTCGATTCTTTTTTGAATTATTTTTTGTTATAATTAATAGTTATGGATATTTATATACCTTAATTTCGTCTGAAATTAGGTAATATTTGCGTAAATAAGCCTAATAATTTAGTTATTATTATATTAAATATTAATAATCGAAATATTAAATTAAATTCCGAGCTTTTTAATTAATTACAATATATATATAACCTTTTTTACGGCTTAAATAAATATTAATAACTTTGCTTTTATTATAGAAATAATTACTATATTTTACTTATAAACGCGTTATTTCATAATATTGTCGAATAAACGTATTACGTAAATTTAAAAGCTTTTTTAATCGATTAAATTATCGGCAAAAAAGATATCGTTAATTATTTTAAAAGTTTTATTTCGCCGTACTTTAAAGCTTAATATTTCGTTTCGAAAAAGTATAAAATAAATCGGTTTATTTTTATATAATATTTTAAGTTCGGATTTAGATTAAATTTTGCTAATTTAAAAACTATAAAGGTTATATTCGGATAAGTAATAATTATAACGTATAATATTAAGCCGATTTTCTTTTAATATATTTTAATACAGTAATTAAACGCGATTTCCTAATTAAAAAGTAACTTTTTATTTTTTGTACAAATATTAACTTAACCGAAATTTAATTCTTTTTCGGTTAATTTAATTAATTTGTTGATATATAACGATTATAATAATTATATTTAACGTTGCGTTTAATTTTAGATAATTTTAAGTTTTAGGAATTATTAAAGTTTATCTTTTTTAATAAATTAATACCTTATTTTAAACTAATTAATTATTACGTTAACTGTTTTTTTGCGCTTTTTTTTATAAAAGATAATTATATTATTAATATAAAAAAAAATATAAAAATACTATTTTACGCGAAATAATACGGTTCGTAAAGGATAAAAGTAAAGCTTAATTAAATAAACGTTTTTAATAATTCTTTTTATTAAAATAAAAAAAATTCCTTAATCCGTATAAGATTTTAAGTAGGCATAAAATGGGTTGCGGTTTTCGGTATCTTAATAATATCTTTATATAAATTTCCTTATTTAACTTTATATTAACGAAAACTTTAATTATGTCGTATTATATTAACTTTAAATTAAATCGTATAATTATAATAATAAAAATTCGGAAAAACCTTTTAATAAAAGTAAAGCTATAAATATTTTTATATTTTTTATACATTTATTAATTACTTTATATTATTAACCGTATTTTATATTTTAAACAGTTATTATATTTAGCGAACTTATAAGCGTATATTTATATATAATTAAGCAGTTATTTTCCGTTAACCTTTTTACGGTTATATTTTATTTACGAACTTATTTATTTATAATTATTTAAATATTTCTTTTTTACTTTTTGAAACTTATTTTTTATAAAATAATTTCGTAACTTTTTATAAGTTTTAAAAGTTAGCGGAAAATATTTTCGATAAATTTTTATTTATTTATAATAAACGTTTAATTTAATTATGTTCAAAAGTATTAACTGAAGTTTTTATCTTTATATTATTAAAGTAATAATATAAATAATTTATTTTTTAACCAATTTATACTTTATTTATTTACTTTCCGTACCTTAATTTTATTACCAAACTTAGGTGTTTTGTATTAAAGGTAACTTTCCAGCTCGAAATATGGTATATAATTTCTGAATTAAGGATTTTATCGACACCTTTACGTTTTTAAAGGACAGCGTTTATAGCTATTCTTTTATTTAAAACCGCAATAATTCGAATAATAAAAATTAATAAACCAGCAAAACGCTGCGAAATAAAATCGGGCGTCGGATAAAAAGCGAAATAAGTATTCGTATAAAATTAATTAAGCGTATATAAATTAAATTCTTTAAAAGGTTTTTTTTACTTCGTTCGAATTTATTACGTTTTCGCTTTTAATAACGTTATCCGAGTTTATTTTTAATAATTACGCAATTTTTTTATCTTTTTCGTAAACCTTAAATCTAAATTCGAAACGTAAACCTTTTAAATATTCGACTTTATTAAATAAATAACGTAACTTATTTTCGGTTACCTTAAAAAATCGGTTTTAAAATTATTTATATTATTATTAAAAATATTTTTTTGTCGAAAATGACTTTACGAATCGTTATTATCTTATTCATTAAAGAATTTTATATACGGTAAATATTCGATATTTAATACCTTATAAAATAATTAATTTAAAATTTCGAATTAAGCTTTCGCTTTTTATTCTATTTACGTTATATGCTTTTTATTAAAACGTAAGATTAATAATTATAAATTTAAAAATAATTTAAATAAGATTTTCGGTTAGTGGTTATTAATTTTTTTATATATATTAAATAAATATAAAAACGTTTATATACCGTTAATTAATTAAATATATATTTAAAGGTCCGGTTATATAAATAAATTACAACATAATAAATTTTTATTTATAAAAAATATAATAACTTTGCCCTTTTTTATATATAAATCGTTTTTATTTTAATTATAACTTTTAAACGTTCGGTACCTTTATTTTATACTTATATATTAAATATTAAAAATTCGATTTAACCATTTCTTTTTAAATATAAATAATTTTTAACTTATTATTTTTTATTATATAATTCGTTTTTACATTTTATAATTTCTGTTTTATAATTATAAATTTAAGGACGGCAAAAATCTGGTTTAAAGTTATTATAATTATTTTAGCGATTTTATCGTTAAGGTGTTAATTTTAAATATAATTTAGAAAACGATTAATTATAAATATAACGTTATTAATATAGTTATTATTTCTTTTTAAGTTTTAAAAATTAATAATTAATCGCGTTTCTAGTTTTACGGGTAGGTTTCGGCAAGTTTTACGGTTTAAACGTTTTGTTTTTCCGTATCCGTATACCTTATATTTAACGGTAATAATTTCGTTTTCTTTCCGGCATTTCTGGCCAAAATTCTTAATTTTTACCTCTCGAAAATAATTTTCGAAATAATTAAAAGCTTTTAAACCAAAGTAAACAAGATTTAAGTATTATTATCGAATATTAGCAATATTTAAAAATCGTTTTATTTATAAATTAATTTTTTTCCGTCGGATTAAAAACGTTTTCCGAATTAATTATAATAATAGGTATTTAATTATTATTTAATCGTACCTTTCGGTTAACGTTATAATAATTAAATTCTTTTTCCGTTAAAAATAATTATTAATTTTTTTATAATTTTATTAAAGATTTTATTTTTTTAATAAACGTAATAATATTAGGTTATAAGCGAAGTTTTCGTAATACGTTATATTATATAAATATATTAGCCGGAAGTTATTTAGGTTTTCGAAACGGATATTTATTTTTTCGTATTCGAAAATAAGGATAATTATATTTTTAATAAATATATAATTACTTAAATATATTAATTTAAAATTAAGGAATTTATTAATATGGTTAAAAATATAAAAAATAATCCTTAAATCGAAAATAAAACAACTTTTTAAAAAATAAATAACCGTTTTAAAAATTGCATAAAATATTAAAAATATAATTTTAGTAATACTTATTTTGCGTTCTAATTAATCGGACTCTTCGAATAACGCCTTAAAAATTAAATTTTTATTTTTTTTTATTAAATCTGTAACAAAATTAATAAGTTTTTTAATTAATCGTATTAAAATTTCGTTAAATCTCTAATTTTGGGATACTTTATTTTTAAAAACGAATTAATAATTTAATAATTTGTAAAAACTTAAATATATTTAATAAATAAATCCGGTAAAATCTTTATCGGTAATATTGCGTTTTCGTTTTAATTCCGTTAACTTACCGCTTTAATCTTAACTTTAACTTTTACTTTTACCTAATCCTTTAGTTTTTTTTAAAGTATTAATTCATTAATTTTATATTTTATTAATATTTAATAAACCGTTATTTACTTTAAGGTCCGAATCGTTTATATTTCCGAACGTTATTCCGAAAGTACTTTCAGCAACTTACGGACGGATTTTTTTTAATTATATAAATATATAAACCTTAAATTATATTATTATTTTGCGGTATTTTAAAATATTAAAATTAATTTATTCCTTATAAAATATTTTAAAACTTATAATTTAATAATTAAAAACGTTATTAAAAATATTTTTTAAATCGTTCGCTAGATTTTATATATCGTTAACTTTTTTAATACCTTTATTTTATACGTTCGATATAATTATTTTTTATTAAGTTATCCATATTCCGAAATCTTTTGGAAATTTAATAAATAATTTAATAATTATTCGGAATTTTTTTTTCGGCTTTAATTTTTCTCAATAAATAATACCGGTTTTTTTTAATTATTATATTATTCGTTAAAGGTTTTTATTAAGTTGTAAATCGTAAATCGGTAATTAAAAATATTAATAATAAAATTTAATTCGTTAATCTTTTAACATTTTTTCGATAATCTTTATATTTTTTATTTTCGTATATATATATAACCTAATCCATCTTATAATTAAATCTACTTTTAACAATTATTTTTATTACGAAATAAAATTTTCCGTTAAAACTTTTTTATTAAATAAAACTTAATATAACAGTTATATTATCGGCGGTAATCTCGGTCGAGGTATTTCGAATAATTCGTAGATTGGCTTTTTTCGCGTAATCTTCGAACTTTAGCTTCGTAGGTTAAATGAATTATGGTAATTTCTGATTCGGATTTATGTAATCCCACAGATTTAAAGCTATTATTCTGGTTTAGAATTCGTTATCTTATTACTTTTAATACTTAAAAGCTAAATAAATTTTTTTAAATAACTTTAATTATTATAATTAAAGGTTGCTTACCGTTATAATCGTGGTATCGGTATTAAATAAGATTGAGATTTTTAATTATTAAACATAAGCGTATATTTAATATTAGATTTAAAACAGTTGTTGTTATATTAATAATAAAGGCTTTAAACCGTGTCGGTCGGGGTTTATACTGGTAGATATGGCTAGTGGAGTTCCCATCTAAGCTACAGGTAATTTCCGTGGCGTTTTATCTTAGAACCCCTAATATCAACAGTTATCTGATAATAGTTAAAATTATTTACGAAAAGTACTTTATTAACGTATTGTAACGGCGGCCACTAGGATCAAACCGTGAGGCTGGCAACCGTTACGTAGGGCTGACAGCTGCCACATAAACTAGCCACCTGCCATATAAAAAGTGGGGACATTTGTAAATCTTTACGTATTTTACAACTTTACTTTTTTTTTCTCCTTTTTTTCAGCTTAAAATTTTCGTTTAGAGCGCCAATAAATTAATTACTATGTTATATTAACGCTGGCCGTAATATTAGTTTAAACTTATTTGCTCTTTCGTTAGCTTAACGATTAATAAATAAAATATTACATTGTTTACGTCGATACGTAACGACGAAAAATAACGCGTTTTAAATTAAACCTAAAACTAAAACCCAAATTAATTAGCATTAATATTAAATATTTATTAAAAAAAATTACCTATTAATTAATCGACGTTTAAAAAGATTGAATTTAATTAAAGGTAAAATTAAAAGTAGAGAAAATGAAGTACTATTTTAAAACCTAGATTAAAGTATAAAAAACGATAAATACTTTAAATAAACGGCAGAAAATAACGTACCGTAAAACGAAATTAAATCGGTAAAAATAAATACATTATTAAACCAAGACCAAAGTTATAATTATTTAAAAATTAATGCCGATAAGCAATTAATTGACAAAATAATTAACGATAATCAAAATATTTAATTTTTTTAAAAAAGCTTCGTAATAAAATGATTTACTTTTAAATTAAATAAAACTATTATTTTTTTATTCCTTTTAATAACGCTAACCGCGCTTATTAAAAAAATATAATTAATAACATTTTCGGTAATATTAATACGTTTCACCTTATTAATATAATAATGTAACCCGTTTTACGTAGATTTACGGAAAATAATAATATAAATTTTAATTATAATCAAAAAAAAAGCTTATATTAATAACCTAGTTAGATTTAACGGTAATAAAATTAAATTTAACGCTTAAATTTATAAAATTATAAATAAGTTCGAAATAAATAAACCGATTTTTCGGAACGAAAAAACCAGTATAATTTATTTAATAAAGCTTTTAAAAGTAAAGGTTAAATAAATAATTAAAATTCGTTATTACTTAATTATATAACTTTTTTTTTACGTAACCGAAATAATCCAAATATTGAAATTATTATATTATAATCCAAACTAAGCTTTTATTACCAAAAAAACCTTTTATATTTTCGCCGTTAAATTTAATAAAAATTAAAATCTTTATAATTTTATATTTAAGTTTAACGTTTTCGTTTAAATGGCTAAAATTACCGAAAATAAACAGAAGCAAGTTTTATAAAAACATATTTTTTTAAATCTTAACTTACGCCTTTTTAAAAATAACCGTAATTTTAACATTATTTACAAAAAATTTTATAACCGTGTTGCTATAACCGCTTATAATAATCAGCTTGCTTATAAAAAATGCTAGCAAAAGCGTAAGCTCCGATTATACGACCCGGATAACGATGGACCAAAAAACAAAAATAAAAAACCTTACTCGAATAACAATTCCGATAAATCGAAAACTTTAAATAATATCGGCAAGCCTTTATCAAAAGCCGAAAAAAAGGTCTATTAAAAAATTAGCACGTATTTTAATTATGGTAAAACGGAACATAAAGTTAAGAACTACTTTAATAAGAAAAAGGTTATTACGGTAAAAATAATAAAAAATTTATGTAATTTTAATAAATTTAAAAAAGAATAAAACCGTTAAAAAATGCCTTAATCATTTTCCTTATATTAATAATAACGAAAATAAGTAACGTTAAAAAATATAAAGTTTTTATAAAAATTAAGTAAATTTAAGTAAATAAAATTAATTTACGTAGTATTACTTTTTGTAATATGGGAAAATAAATTTAATTTTTTATTAATCCTTTTTTTATTAAACAAACGTAAAAGTAATCTTAAGCCTATATCATCGGGTTAAAAAAATTAATTTAATTATAAAATTACTGAAAATAACCCGCCGGCCAAATAAAAACCTAAATAATTATAATATTTAAAATTAACGCATAACATTTTCCCGGTTAAATTTTCGAAATTATAAATATTAAATATAATATTTTTATCGGTTTTAACTAAAAAGAAAAATTATAGCTGATTATTAAACTATAAAAATAAAAGTATTATCTGGCCTAATAACCTTTTAACTTTAATTAAGTTCTTGCCAATAACTAAATTTCTAGCCCGATACCTGCTAAACGAATACGTTAACCTTAAAGTTTAGGAAAACGTTTACCGCCATAATTACGCTATAAAAAAGGGCGATAAATAATACCAAATCCTTTAACGTTTATAGAAAAAGCCCGAAAACGATTTTGCCTTAATACTTATATTTATTACTTTATCAGATAGAATAAATAAAAAAGATAGATTACATATATATAATACCAAGCCGAATATTTCCGTTATAAAAACTGTTAAAAATAATATAATTATTATTTTGCTAACGAATAAGTTAAAGACGGACGTTTATACGGAAGGATAAAATAAATTTCCGTTATCTTAAAAAATTAATTTTTTTAAATATAAAGAATTGAACGTTATAACGATAACTGCGTTACACAAATGAAAAATATATAACGGTTAAAAAATCTCTTTTCCCGAAAATAAAAATCCGAAATAAGTAAAATAAATTTAAAAACTTTTACTAAAACGTTTTATTTATTTAAAAAGAAAAATCGAAAAAAAAGTTAATATTTTCTTAAATTTTTAATGCGGCCATAATATAATGTTAAAATTTAATCGGCCGATACTTACTTTTAACTCTTTAACTTGCCGAATATTTATTTAGTATTTCCTGCAAAAAAAAAGTAATAAATAAATTATTAAAAATAAATTTTATCGAATTATATATACAAGAAAACGCCATTTTAATTTTATTTACTTTAAAATTATATTTATCGAAACGTCGGTTTTATAGCGATTACCGTTAAAAAAATTAATATTTAAAAAATTCCTTAATTTTAGCTTTTTGATTTAACGGTATTATATTTAATTATTAACACGTTAAACGTTTTACCAAAATGGATGTTATTTAAACGTTTTATAAATTTAATATCGTTATAAAATCGAAATATAAAATAATATTTAAAACTCGTTAAATATATTTTAAAAAAAATATATTTTTTTTTGAAATTTAAAATAAGCTTTATTTAATAGTAATTATGTATTAATATTTAATTATATAAACTTGGTAATTCTTATATAAATACGTACGTCAATAAAGTATTAATTTATTTCGCCCTTAATTTTTTTTTAAAATTATTACGAAAAAGTTATTTACCGGTTATATAAACCTAATTTTTAAAAAGATATTGAAAAATCCCGGTTTAACGTTAAATTTTTTTTTTTTTTAATATCGTTATAAAAATCGGCCTAAATATTTTTATTAATTTAGCCAAAACTAAAGTAATTTAAAATAAAAATTTAAAAATTTTAATAATTATACCGTAATTTATTTATTTATAAAACTTTATAATTACGTACGAATGTTTTGCGATTATAAAAACAATATAACCAAATTCTTAAACCGTTTATTAAAGAAATTTTTTTTAATAAAATTTAAGCAAAAATAAACTTTTAAAAAAATAAAACGGTTTACGTATAAAATTCCAATTTTTGCCTTGTTTTAACCTCATTAATTAACTAAAATAAAAATAAACGTATTTTGTAACGTAATTAAAGGTATTAATTGGCAACAATAAGAAAATAATAAATGAAAACTCGTAAAATATTTTTTGAAAATTATAACCTTAATAAAAAAACGTATTTTATTTAAAACCGAAAGCTATTTATTATAATTTCAACTTTCGTACATTACTGCCCTAAATTTTAAAAACAAATTTTTTCATTATTATTAATTATTAAGGTTTATTATATTTTATAAATAAACGCGTTTTTTTACGCGTTGAATCTGATAAGTTAAATTTTTTTTAATTTCGATATTACCTTTTAATATTAACTTAATAGAGAAAATATTACCGGAAATATTTTTTTACAAAAAACGGTAAATTTATTTATAATTAAAACGCAAAAAAAGAAAAAAAAATTAAACCTTAATTCCGCTCAAACGATTAAATCTTTTTATCGTTATTATTAATAAAATATTAATTAAAATATAAATCGAAAATCTTCCGTAAAATACAGACTTAATTAACCTTATTTATCGCGAAAACGAAACTTAAAATTTAAGTAAAAACAATAATAAATTAATAGGACCCGAAAAAATAATTAACTCCAGCATTTCTTTCTATACCGTACTTATCCGCAAAATTTATATATTTAAAATATTTGTATATTTCAATTAAAATAAAATAATTAAAATATTAATACGGTAATATATTTAATCTTAATTTAAGCAAAATATCCGATAATATATGCGGAATTATTATAATTACCGTTAAAACAAAATGTCTTAAAATAAATTCTCGAAACTTTCTTATTTTCTTTTTATTGCGAATAATATTTGGAATTATGTTATTGTTAACGGAAAGAATATACCAAAAAGCCGTTACGGTTATAACTATATATAAGCGTTTATTAATATTTTTTACAAAATTATAATATATTTATTAAATAAAAAGTTAATACAACTAAAACTTTAATTAAGCGATATTTTCGATATTTCTATCGTTTTTCTAAAATACCCGTTATTTAAATTAATAATAATACAGAATAATTTATTTTTCAAATTTTAATTAAATTAAACAAATTTATCGGTATAAAATACCGGTATAAAAGGGCTTTATATTTACAAATTTAAAGGTTTATCGCATTCATAAACCAAATATTAAATTAACATTTACGTTTTTATATCGATAAATATATTAAATTTTACGTATAATTTATTATAATATTTGTTATTTAATATAGTTCCGTTAAAAGTTATATTAAATAAAAGTATCCGGAATTTATTTTCGTTAAATTTAAATATAACAAAAGTCAAAATCGAACTAACTTCATACGTATTAATAATTATTAAATAAATTAAATATATTTAAACATTTATGAAAGAAAACCGTATTAAAAACGCAAAAACGTTAAAAAACGTAAACTAATAAATAACGTTATTTAATTGACTTTAAAATCGGCGACAAAATTTTTTTATGTAAAAGAATTTCGTAATATAAATACCGATTATTTAGTTAAACTTATTATAAATAAAACTTTTTAAAGTTATAAAAAACGTATATATAATTAAGTTTTTAATTTGTTATTAAATTACAAAATAATTAACTTATTTTACGTTAATCGGTTACGCAAAGCCGACGATAACCCGTAACCTTAATAAATCCAGATATTACTATTATTTAAAAAAATTAACGGTAAACCAAAATTTAAAATAAAATAAATCAAATAATTAAAACTTAACGGGCGCCATAAAAAGTTATAATATAAAGCTAAATAAAAAGATTTTAATCTTAACGAAATATAATATTCCGAAACTAATTTTAAAAGCGTCCTAATTATAATAAAACGGTTCTATACAAAATATCTTAAAATACCGTAATTACCGGTTCGCTTATAAAATAAATATACGTAATAATTATCGATAAAATTAACCAAAACCACCTTAATAATAATAAGGCCGCAAAAATAAAAACCAAACCTTAAAAAAAACGGCACTTATGATTAATAAAAATTTGCATATTTTCTTTAATCGTATACAAATTTCTAAAAAAGGGTAATATAACGGCAGCCACCAAGATCAGGCCGTAAAGCTGGCAACCGTTACGTAGGGCTAACAGCTGCCATATAAACTAGCCACCTGCTACATAGGGAATAGGGACACTTGTAAATTTTCACGTATTTTGCAACTCTACTTTTCTTTCCTTCTTTTTTTTAGCTGAGCATCTTCGTTTATAGCGCCAATAAACTGGCTACCATGCTATATTAACGCTGGCCGTAACACGTATAATAAGAATCGTAAAATTAGTTTGCCACTACCGCCGTATTATATAACGAAATAACGTATATAATATCCGTAAAATAAGGTCTTTATAAATATTTCGTAATAAATAAGGCCTAAATTTCTGTTATATCGTAATAAGTAAAAAGTAATTTTAATTATATTTAAATAAATAATAACAATATTATATATTAAGCCATTAATTCTTTCGAAATAATTTCTTTTTAATATTATAAACGGTTTATCTTTATATTTTTCTAGGGTTTTTTATTCAAGGATTTTGGTATAACGTTTTTTAATTTTAAAAATGTTAAATCGCAGACATATTTTTTTCCTTATAAATATTTTATAGAAGTTATAATTTTCCAATTTAATAGTTACGGATAAAATGTATTTTTAGGAATTATTATAATGCCTTCAAGTTGATAATATAAAAACATTGCGTTAATTTTACGAATAATTCTTTCTCATATGTTATATTTCAAGTTTTATATATTATAATATATTATTAACATAAAGAAATATTATTAATTAATTTTTAATTCTAACGTTTAAATTATCCGCAATGAATTTTAAATTTAAATTTATTAAATTTCAAAATAACTTTTATTATTATAAAAA
Source organism: Monosporascus sp. CRB-9-2 (assembly GCA_004155915.1). Taxonomy (NCBI): domain Eukaryota; kingdom Fungi; phylum Ascomycota; class Sordariomycetes; order Xylariales; genus Monosporascus; species Monosporascus sp. CRB-9-2. The sequence continues at coordinate 164,169 of QJOA01000064.1, read as the reverse complement.
TAATAATTATTTTGAACCGTATAAAAATCTTTAACAGCTTTAAATAAAAGCTCGAACGTACGAATTTTTACTAAAAACTTACGTATATTAATTTATTAATATATTATATAAAAACGTATTAATAATGTTTAATTACTAAGGTTTAAGGTTAAATCGGATTATAATAATTGTTAATATACGAAATAAATTTTTTATAAATATAAATACGTAAATAATAAATTTTTAAAAAAAATAAAATCGTTACGTATAAGAATTTTATTTTTATTAAATTTGTAAATAAATATTTATATTAATAATAAAATTATAGTTTACGAGATCGATTACTTTTTAAATAAAAAAGATTTTATTTAATTATTTTATCCGATATATTTAACTTAACTCTTTATACATAATTATTTCTTATGTATTGAAATGGAGCAGGGTGCAGGATCGGATACATGGCCTGACTGATCGGTTAGTCAGCACCCCCTATGTATTTCTAGCGGTTGTTTTCGCCGGGCTCAACCCCGAGAACATCACCTCATCATTCATAGTTTTGCTTTCAGACTGGTCTCAACACCAGAATAGAGCTGCGTTGCCTTCATTACCTCTTGAACCCTGGGCTCACTCGTGACACGCTCTTCGATTATGTACTGATCAGGAGTGAATCTCCCCGTCCCTATTCAGTATTAACGTTTTTATATTATATAATTTTATATTAGTTTTTAGGCATCAAGGAAAAATAGTTTATAATAGAATTATTCCGGTTTAATGACAGCTGAAAAAATAACGTTAAAAGCGATTAAATATATATTACCTTTTTCGGAATCTAATTTATAATTTATATTAAGTTTAAAAGGTTTTCGGGCCTTTTTTAATCCTGAATTTAATAATCGTTAGAAAATATAAAACAATTATTTTAATTCGGCATTATTATAATTAAAGAAACTTCGACAATATATTTTGAACTTTATCCGGCCATGTTTTATAAAGTTATTAATAACTTATATCTTTAAAATTTTAAATAATTTCCGGTATAAATAATTCTATTAAGGATTTTCGTATTTTAAATCCTTTATTCTTTAAATAAGTAAACAAAGATATTTTCGAGATTATTACTAGCCATTAAATTAAAAGATTCTTGTTTAAATTATAATTTTTATTAATTTTTACCCTTTTAATTTTTTAACTAAAATAATCCGTAATTATTACGATTATATTGTATATAAATCTTTTTTTTCGAAAACACAATTTTACGTTATTCTATTTTATATTAGGGTATTATCCATTTTTTAATAACGTTTATATTTAAAAAGTCATTAGGAAATATAACTTTTAAAACTTTTAAAGAATAGTATTAATTTAATGGTGTAATTTTACGATTTTAAACGATAAATTTTATAATTAATCCTTTTAATATTTTTTACTTTCGTTAAAAATAATATTATAAACAATAATAATACATTATTGAGAAAAATTGTATATTCGATATACGTTATTAATAATATATCTAACGAAATAAGCGTTATATATCTTAAATTTATTTTTTTAAAACGTTCTATTTTCCCACGGATTATTTCTGGAAATATACAGACCTTTAATTTAAATAAATTAACGTTCGCAATATTTGCTTTTCAACGTTCTTTAAAAATAAATATTTTAACTTAAAGTTTTAACAGATATACAGGTAATAATATACGTAATTATTTTAATAACTTGAAGTTAATAAATAAAAGAAAAGTTATCATTAATTATTAAATAATATATTTTCGCAATAATTAAACTCTTAACGCGTTTTGAAATGCTTATAAACTTTTAGTAAAAAGGTACAAAATTTATATAATATTTTTATATTTAAAAGCCATTTTAAAACCTTTATCCAAAAAAAATGTTTCCGTTTAATACGATCGTTTTAACTTTAATAAATTATTATTTTTTGAAAAAAAGCGTGTTATTTATTAAGGTTATAAACGTATACTTTTTATACTTTATAATATAATTGATTTTAATTCCAATAACAAAATAAATATTAATTAACATTTTCGTACGTCAGTTAATAACATTATTAAGTTTCAAAAATTTAATATATATTATAATAAAGCATTTACGTTCTTTAATTTATAGTTTTCGTAAAGCTTTTTTCGGGCTTTCGTAATAACATAATTCTAATAATCGATTTTTAACGGTAAATAAATTTTCGTTCCGGTAATTACTTATATCATTTTTGTTTCAAACTTTAAAGCTTAAATAAATAAATCTTGAATACTATAATATACCGTTTACCTTTAAAAGCTTTAAGAAAACAACGAAAATTGTTTTCGTATAACTTTTTTTTAATTAACTTCGACGAAAAAAACTTTTTAACCAAAAGATCCGTTCCGAAATCTTCGTTTTTGCTTTCCAAAATAATTTTATCCTTAAAATCGCTTTCGTTTTTCAGCTCAATAACGTTATCCGGAATAATATCGTCGCCTGGAATCGTAACATTATCTGGAACAATAACGTTAAGTTTTTCGGTTATTACAAAAACTGCTAAAAAAATAAGATCATTATCGTCCAAACTTAACATGTCCTAAATTACATTAAATCTACCAAATTAACCAACAGGCATAAAGTTTACTAAAATCGAAGCTTACTAGCAACCGCGTATTAATCAGCTTCGAAGTAAGGCTTTATTAAATTAATGTATTAATTTATCCTAATCGCGAAAATTATTAATCAATTATCGTATTCAAAAATACTAAATATAATATTTATCGTATAAAGTATATCTTATAATAATTTTTTATATATTTAACTCAACTTGGAAAACAAGGTTTTAACTTATTCGACCTGGCATAACTTCGACGCAATTAAATCTTTAATTAAGCTTTTTATAATAACGTGTATAATAATTATTACTGTTAAAAAACGTAAAAACCTTATATGAATAGAATGAGAAAATAAAGAATAAATTATAATTATTTGAATTATTAATTTTTTAAGTTAAGTTGTAGCGTTATATATTATTATAATAAGCAAGAATTATTTCAAGTTTTAATATTGCGACAATATATTATTAATCACTAATTAAATATTATATGAAATAATAATAATTAAATAATAAATAAATTAAGTATAAAATATATTTAATATTTTAATAAATAAAATATATTTGAACACGTATAAAAAGTTCGAAACATTTATTTATTTTTAACCGTTTCGAAAGTTTTTATTTATTAAAATCGAAAAATATTACGTTATTATTTATATTATTCCGTTTTATATATGCGTATATTTCCAGATCGGTTTTAATATTTTAATATATTTCTTTTTTAAAAAATGCGTTTGTTTGTAATATATCGAAAGCTTAATACGACGTGATTATACCTATATTGGCAAAGAAAGTTTCTTCGTCGGTTTTTACCATGCGTTCCAAGTTACTATGACGTCCGATAATATTAAATCTAGACTCGCGAAAGCTAATTTTGTTTATTTAATTTTGATAACGTTTTGTGCGAATTAAAGATTTTTTTAATTATGCGTACGCCAATTGTTTCCTCGTCAACCTCTGCCGGTTCCATTTTATTTTTACGAAATCTTTAAAAATATTCCTAAAATGACAAAATTGAAACGATATTTATAAAACAAAATCAGTCTCCCTAGAGGAGACGTAACCGTGTAGACAAAATTAGATAAAATAATAAATTGTTACCTTAATTTTTAGGCTTTATTAAACCCATTTATTTTGCAGATTGCCTTGTTTTGCTCCTATCTACGTCGATTTTTGTCGAGGTTCTAGGCGGGCTTTGTAATCCGGAGCAGCCGGATAAATTATTATTCGTAATTCTTCTTGTATCGTTTTAAAATTTGAATTCCGAAATCCTTAAGCTTGCCATTTTTTTTCCTTTTTAATTTCGCCAATAGTTTTGCTATAATCGTTATACTTTCCGGCATAGGTTTTTGCAAAAATCGATTATTATTATTTTCGTAAATCAAATCGTATCCGAAAATGAAAAGCCGAAATCGATTAGTTTAAAAAAATCTCTTTAAATCGATAATAATGTCAATACTTTTAATTCGTCCTGTAATTTTTTAGTAATTTTATACCGTTAATAAACTGGTTTTAGTAATAATTCTGCGGCTATGGATTACCGGTATCATATATCCGGATTTACGTAATATGGTATTTTAAGTAATTCGAAAAGATGTTATAAAAACGATCAAGTCGTAAAATTGGCGAAAGCTCGGAAAGATGCTAGCCTTTTATGCGTAGTTAAGGTCTGCCGTTAAAGTTTGCCTTTAAGGTTTATTTTTAAGATTTACCGCGTAAAGTTTAATATTTTTTAAGTTATATTATTTAATCTTGCCAAATTGTAAAGCTAACGGGTATAAGGTTTACCAGGGTCGAAGCTTATCGGCAATTACTTATTAATCGGTTTTAAAGTAGAGTTTTATAAAATCAAGGTATTAATTTATCCTAACCGTAAAACTATTAATTAATTATTATGTTCGAAAATATTAGGCATAATATTTATCGTACACATTATACCGTATAATAATTTTCTGTATATTTGGTTTAGTTTAGAAAATAAGGCTTGAACTTATTCGACCTTACATGAAACAAAATCAGAAGTTATTAAAGTAATCTGCTAATAAAAATATTTAAATTAGATAATTTTGTAAAAAAAGGTTATATATTATTATTATATAGAGCTTCTTTTTTCGCCTTAAAAAAGGTTTAATTCTATAAAACGAACTATATTTTAAATAGACGTTGCAAAATTCAAAATAAATATGTTCAAAAAGAAAAGGATTTATTATATAGAAAAGATAAACCTTTTTGGCTTAAAAAAAGAGAGAATAAAAAAATGCAGTTAATATTAATTAAAAAAGGTCGTTATAAAAGGATTAAACCTAAAAAACGGAAGTATAACGTTTATTATGAGCCCGGATATAATGGGCGGATTTATTCAAAAGTTATAAATATATTCCACTAAAAAAGATCAGATTAATTTAACTTAATATCGTATATTATTACTAAGTTATTTAAATTTGTTGTTGCAAAGTGTTAAAAACCATCCGATGAGGTGGTGCATCTGGTAAGGTGATATAAAGCGTTAACGTAATATAGTAATTTAAATTAATCGGGTTCGTTTTTGCTAAACGTTTTTATAGGTTCCTTATAAATATACGCATTATATCCGGGCTTGCCATAAATTGTATCTTTCCGTTTTTTTCGTTTTATTTTTTTTATAGCACTGACCTTTAATTATTATTAAATATATTTTTTTACCATTTCTTTTTTTAGTTAAAAAAGCTTATCTTTCTTTTATAATAAGAATTTCTTTTTTTTGTAAAAAAAAGGTTTATTTTTAATTTTTAGAAGTTTGTTAAAGTCGTTATTAATTTCGTATAATTAGGGGTTTTTTGTTTTAAGAAAATAACTTTATCTTAAAGTATTAGGTAGATGTTGGCTATAAGATTTACCGCTTTAATAATTTTCATCGGGGAATTATTTTCGTAATTTTTGTTTTTTGTTTATAAATAACGTTTTTATTTCATTATTTTTCGGATATTTTTGGGAGTTTTTACGCATAGGAAAATAGAATTAGCGGATGTAACCGGCGAGACGGTTGATATAAGTACAGCTGGAGGAACTTTTAACTCGAAAAAAACGTTATTAGGATCGAATGAAATTAGTCCAGGTTTTACGAATTCGAATTTGATATTATCGAATTTTATAGTAATTTTAAACGCGTTATAAAAACCGAAAAGACTTTTTTTTTTTTTGCGATATGGATATAGTAACGTCGTATTATACCTTTTATATATAGCTAATTAGTACGCTTTAAAACGGAAAAATAGGATACGCCAAAAGGCTAAAGCTAATAGGTGGAATACATAGGTATATAAACAGTAATAACGCCGTTATTTGCGTAGTATTTTTCGAATTCTGTCTAATAGGAATTTTTGTTGTTGTCGAAAATAAGAAAACGTTTCGTTTTTTTCCTTCGCGTTTATATATATTTGTTGCAATAAAAAATCGATTTAAACTTAAATAGTTCGTGATTTAATTATTATAACTGATACCGGGCTTTTAATCGTATAACTATAAATATTTTGATTATTAAAAATTAAGGTCCTTTTTCTTCTCTAAAATAATATATAAAATTATGGCCTAATCTTGGGAATTAAGAGCCGGCATAATTAGTACCTATCCTTAATTCACTAATTATATTTATTTAAACCTTTTATATTTTTTAATATTTATAAATATTATCCCCGATATTATTAAAAGCTACATTGAAAATTCTTTCCGTTGAAATTAAAAATATTTCTTTTTACGATATCGTATTTTTATAATTAAAATTCGAATAAGGTTAAATTATTTGCGAAAAATTTTTGGATTTTCGAAAAAGACTTTTCAATAATTAATCTTGCGCTTTGAAAACGTTTTAAACTTCTTTTTGCATTTAAGAAATTTCAACGTTAAATTAAATCCGATACGTATCGCAATATATTATATAAATAGTAAATTTATTCTATTTTTAACGTATTCAAGTTAAATAAAAAAGGTTACGTATTTAATTTAAAAGTTCGGTTAAGAATTCAATTTTTTTTTAATTGGCGTTAATTCCCTCTAATCAGGCATAATATCGCTTTAGGCGCGTTAATTATAATATCGTGTTTCGAAAATAGAATATAAAACGTTATACATAGAATTAAGTGTTATATAATCAAGTTTCGCGTTTTATTTTTTAGTTTAAATAGTTAAAACGTTAAGAAAATATCCAATACGGTAATATATTAAATTCGGTAATCTGGAACTATATATTAAACATAAACTTCATAATATTACGACGTTTAAGTCTACAATTTTCGAAAATGTTTTTAATATTATTCCAAATTATATAACTTTTCTTTAAAAAATATTGATAATATTTTACGTAAATTATAAAAAGCCGATTACATTATTAATTTGTTATATATTTTTTTATTTACACTATAATATAAAATTAAAAATTTAAAGATTAAAACCAAATTTATTATGAAATTATAATATAAATGAACATTTAAAAGACTTTATCTCCTTTATTTTTAAAAAGGATCAAAAGTTAAATTTATGAAATTAATATTATAGAATTTTATATTTTCTTACTCCGAAAATATTAAATTAAGAAAATGTTGAATATTCTTTTAAAATAAGTTAAAAATACTAATACATCGGAAATAAATTAGAAATTATATTTTAAATACGTCATATTCCTTTAATTATATAATAGGTTATATTTCCGGTTTTTTAAGAAAGTTTTTACATTTTATAATACGCTTGATAATATTCTAATACGTTCCGTAATACTTCTTCGTTAGATCTTTTTTATCTTTTTTTAACTATATTTTTAAACATAATTTCCCGGTTATATTTTTATCGTATTATATATAAATAAATAGAAGTTTAAATAAATTTTTCTTTTTACAGGTAAATTTTTATTTAAATAATATAAAAATTTTTTAAATTTAAATTTATTCACAGAATTATCTGTTTACGGAAAATCTGAAATTAACAATTAAAATTAAAATTATAAATATAACTATAAAAGTTAACTACAATATAAAATATTTTAAGTTTAAAAATTTATAAGAAATATATAAGTAAAAGAAACATTATGAGGTTAAATATATATAACGTATTATACTTAAGATATTTCTATAATTTACTAAGATTTATATTTAAAATTTTAATGATTAAATACCTATATATTAAAACCAACCCCTAAAAACGCAAATTAAATGTTTTTTTTAAAAAATTTTTTAATTATTATAAATAAAATAACGTTAATTATTAAGTTATTAACATTAATACAATTAATAGTATTTTTATTAAAGAGCGGTATTTAAAAATAAATTATTAATATTATTTTTTCTTAAAGGCAACATAACCGTATAGACAAAATTGGATAAAATAATAAATTGTAACCTTACTTCCTAGGCTTTACTAAACCCATTTCTTACGTAAGCAACTTTAAATTATTTTATCTCGTTTTTATTTACCTCGATTCTTATCAAAGTTCTAGTCGGTTTTCGCAATCCGGAACAGCCGGGCAAATTATCGTTCGTAATTCTCCTTATATCGTTTTAAAATTTAAATTTCGAAAACCTTAAGCTTATTGTTATTTTCCCTTTTTAATTTCGCTAATAGTTTCGTTATAATCGTTATATTTTCAGGCATACGTTTTTGTAAAAATCGATTATTATTATTTTTATAAATTAAATTATATTTAAAATTAAAAACCGAAATCGATTATTTTAAAAAAAAATTAAATCGATAATAATGTTAATAATTTTAATTCGTTTGGTAGTTTTTTGGTAATTTTATACCGTTAATAAGACGGTTTCAATGGTAATCCTGCGACCATGGATAACCGGTATCGCATATCCGGATTTGCGTAGCATAATATCTTAGGTAACTTGAAAAGCTGTGGAAACGATTGAGATGCTAGCCTTTTATGCGTAATTAAGGTTTGCCGTTAAGGTTTGCTTTTAAGGTTTGTCTTTAAGGTTTATCCTTAAGGTTTAGCGCGTAAAGCTTAACATTTTCTAAGTTACATTATTTGCTTTTAAGGACCCTGCCGAACCGTGGAGCTAGCGGGTATAAGGTTTACCAAGGTCGAAGCTTATCGGCAACCACGTATTCGGCTTTAAAGTAAGGCTTTATAGGACCGAGGTATTAATTTATCCTAACCGTAAAACCGTTAATTAATTAACGTGTTCGAAAATATTAGGTATAATATTTATTGTACAAATTATATCGTATAATAATTTTCTATATATTTAGCTTAGCCTAAAAAACAAGGCTTAAATTTATTCGACCTTGTATAAAAAATATTATTATTAACCGAAAATTTTTAAAAAACTTTAATAAAGATAATATAATTTTATAAAACCAAATATATTAATTTTTATTTTAAATATTAAATTAAAAAATATTGAATTTCAGAATTTAATATTTAAATATTAAAATATTAATCAGTATTAAAATGCGTAAATATAAATTTTATTTTTCAATTATTTCTTAATTATAATATTTATTTTATTTTATATTTAATTTTTAATTTTTAATTTTTAATTTTTAAGTTTTTAATTTTTAAGTTTTTATTTCTAATTCCCTATTTTCAAAATTTTTATTTTTATTTTTCATTATTGTTTTATTAAAAGAAATTGTTTTTCTTTTAAAAGAAATTCCTTTTAATCTTTTTGTTAAAGAATAAATAAACGCCTTTTTTTTAATTCATAGTTCTTTTAAAATTCGCTTTAAAGTTCTTTTTTAAATACTTTTTTTAATTTTTGTATTAAAAATATATTAATATAAATATAATAGATTTTTCCGCTTCTTTCTTATTTCTCGTATTTTTTATTATTATAATTTATTTACCAAACCTTTTATAAATTTCCGGTTTATTTTTTTAAAACAAAAAATTTTAAAAATACTTCTTTATAAATTTCTTTCTTTTCCGTCTTTTGTCGATTTTTTTATTTCATTTTGTGTAATTTTCCTGTTAAATCTTTTATAAATTTGCTTTTAATCTTTTTTTAATATAATTTATAACTTCTTTGTAAAATATGTTGTAAAAGCAAGACTTCAAAAAAAGATTTATTAAAAACCCTTTTTTTAAAAAAACTAAAAAACTAAAAATAGAAAAATTAAAAGAAATGAAATATAAATAAAACTTAAATTTTTTTAATCAAGATTTAAAACCTTCTTTTTAATAATTGTTTAAAAAGAATTAACAAATTTTTCTTTAAAACGATATTTATTTAATATAAGTAATATATAAATAAGCTGATTACGGTAAATAGGTTTGATATTTCTTTACCGTACTTCCGTTATTTACGTTTAATTTATATTATATATTATATTTACGGTAACCTATATTGTTGTTAATAATTATAATTTGTAAACCGTACTTTTTTTCTTTATGTTTAATATTTTTATTTAATTACACGGTAATATTTCGGTACATATTAATGCCGTTATTAATAATCTTTCCGCCTACCGTACCAGTATTATTTAACCTAATATATATCGGATTTCCTTTTATTTTTTATAATTAATTTTATACCGTTTAAACTTTAATTATTGATTTTATTATTTTTAAGTGGGGTTTTTATGTTTAATTCCGTTATTATTATAATTTATTAACTTTTTTCGGCATATTATTATAATATTTACTATCGTTTATTTTTATTCGTTATATTATTATAATAAAAGTTATATTTTAAATTTTATATTTATAGTTTTTAAATTCTTTTTCGTATTATAATATTTTACCTTTTTTTACCCGTTTTTCATTTTTTTAACCGTAGCGTTATTTATATTACTTCGTGTTTAATTATTATTTTATCCGACATTACCGTCGTAATCTGCTACCGGATATTTTATTTAACCGTTACCGTACGTATATTACCGACATTTCCGGCTATTATTTTTTATCAAAATTACTTTTTAAACATACCGGTAACCTTACGTTTATTAATATTACGGGCCGGTCGAAACGGTATAATTTCTTTAATTTTACTAAGTATATCCGATAACCGGCGTTTTTAATAATCGTGTAATATTTATTAATAAAACCGCGCTTAATTAACTCTTACGTTCGTAAACTATTAGCGTACGCCTAAATTTTTTATTGCCGTTAAAATTAATATTAATTAATATTCACCGTTTTTACGCCACGGTTTACTACGTTTCGTTCGCGTTATCGGTTATTACCGAAAATAATTAACTTTTAACTGCATTATTCGTTCGATTAAATCCTTTATTAACGTTATAAGCAGAATAATAATTACCGTTGTATTTTGCCGCTTTATTACCGGTAATAGTATAAAAAAATACTTTTTTTACCGTCCGTTAATTAATTACGATTAATAATTACACGTTTCGTAATATTATAACCTTAGTTATAGTATTTTATAATTCGGTCGATTGTTAACGGGTACCTTTTTCGAATAATTTACGAAGTCCGGCTTTGGTATTAATGTCGCCGTCTTTACCGACGTTTTTGCCGCCGTTCTTGTCGCCGTTTTCGCCGCCGTCTACCGTTTTCTGCTGCCGCCGTTTTCCTCATTTTATAACGCCCGCCATTATCGTTAACTCTCCCAGCCTGGCCGTCGCCGCCGCCGCCGCCGCCGCCCGTTGCCGGCCTTTTTCTAACCTTTTTCGAATTGGCCGCCGCCGCCGCTTTTCCGCCTTTTTTACGCTGCAAAGACGGCACGTCGCCGCCGGCGTCGTCGAAGCTCAAATACTGGTACCAAAGCTGGCTAATTTTCCAGTAATTGACGATTATCTGCGGCTATAGGTGTCCAAGAAACCGGATATTTAACGCGTAATACTATTACCTAATCGCGTTACCGTACGTTGCCTGTAAATACTAGATATATTCCATTTTGCAGCGTGCTCTCGCTTCGCCGGTCGCTAGGTTTTTGTCCTCGTATTCGTCGTCCGCTGCCTGCCTTCCGCCGCCGCCGTCGTCGGCCCTTATCTGGATCTCGAGCTGCCGTATAGCTAGGCCGCGGATTTTACGACCCAATTCGATAGTTATGTACCGGTAATCCGCCACCGTTAGCTTTACGCCAAGGTACCGGCCCGTCGTCAACGCCAGCTATTTGCTTAGTTTCGCCCTTTCCTAGCAGCCTTTCCGCCCGTCCCTTTATAATCATTCGTTTAACGGCGGCGACGGCGACGACGACAACGCTAACGGCGCCGCCCGCATCTTTTTGAATGCCAATAGCTAGGCAACATACATTACCATTATTTTGCTTACGTATTCCGGTAAAAATTGGGCCATTTTACAACCGATATTACGGATTACCTTATTTTTATAGCGGTCCGTTATTAACAATACCTGCCCGTAAAAAACTAATATATTTCGGAATAATTATTATGTATTATAATACCGGACCGTTATAATTTCGGGGCCGTGCACGTTAATCACTTTAAATATATTTATTAATTAAATAAACCTTTTTAAAATCCCGTAACCGTAATGAAAAGATTATTACGCAATTTTTAAGTTAACGGCCAAGGTATCCGTTTTATAACGCGCCGCGTACTAGCTCAGCGATCCGTTAATAATCCGGCCGTAATTATTCGTTTCAGCCGTTTTTTATAAATACCTATTTCGGGTTTTTATATATCATGCTATCGACAATCCGCACCGTTTCGATTAACGCTCGCGTATTAGCTTAATCCCCGAAAAATAATCCGTAAAGTTAATTTTTAACTTTTTAAACGTCAGTTCGGACTGTATTCTGAATTTCCCATAATTCGATCTATTATTTTAAATATCCTAACGCCTTACCGCCCTTTTTTATATAATCCGCGTTACGCCGTTTTCTTTTTGACGGTATCTTTTTCTGTATAATATTTAAGGAATAATCGTATTAAATAACGTATCCGATTTATCTATTAATTATTACCGGTATTCGTATTTTAACACCCTAATTATTTCGACGTTTATATTATTCGGATTATCCGGTTAATTATCGAAAAACTATTTTAGTATTACTATATCTAAATTTGTTTCCACGGTCACGTCTTCTTTAAGAAGAAATAGATTATATATATTAATTGTATTATTTCATTCAAAAAAGCGTTCCGAATTTGATTATTTTTAAGCGTTTTACAATGATAATATAATAATTATAATCCTTAAATATATATATATATATATTAAATCAATAATTTAATATAAAATTGGATTTAAAAAAACTTTTTTTAAAATCATAAATATAATAGATATAACGTTATAATCATAAAAAGACCAGATTTAATTAAATTCGTTACGTCTTTTAAGCTATTATAGCTAAATTATTATATATAATATTTTATTATAAGGTTTTTAATATTAAAAGATTTCTTTTAGTTATTTTTTTAATGATATAAATTATAATTATTACGTTATAACCTTATAATAATTAAGATTAATCAGGTCCGAAATACTTTTTACACTGTACTAACGTAATTATTATATATAATATTTTATATGAAGTTTTTAAAAGTAAGTTAATATAGGAAAAACCCGTCCAGGTATTTTTTTGGCCGTACGGATTATAATTATTACGTCGTAGCTATAAAGGCGTTCCAGTTAAAACTATTTACTAAATAAGATTTTAAATTATTTTAACCCCTAATTTTTATAGAACGTTTTAATTAAAGTTTTTATTCTGCGTTAAATCTTTGTAGTTATATTATTAAAAATTTCGTAATTAATATATTTAATAATAACTACTTTGACGAATTTTTTTAAAATCTACTAATTAAGCCCAATATTTTGCCTCTTACCATCAGGCCTTATTTTTCAGGTTTTTGTATTTTTGGAAGTTATTTTCTAATAAGGTTAACATGCTACTTAAAGGCATTTAACTGCGCTGCTGGCGTAGCTTTAATATTAAAAATAAAGGCCTGATTTTAATAACGTAACAAGTATATCAAAAATTTAAAAACAAGACCTAATAACAAGGTACCAAATATTAGGTTCTATTAGCAAATTCCATTCAAATTTGTAAAAGTTATTATTATTAAATATATCAATTACGAAACTCTTTATATTATAATTATTAAAATCTAACGCAGTATTTAAAATCTTTATCTTTCAAAATAATAATCATCCTAGTTGAAACGTGAGACGAAAGTTTAAAATTGGAAGAATTTAAAATCTTAATTAATTAATAACTTTAACCGAAACGCCCTTATATTTACAACCTAACAACTAGAAGTTCTACTGCTAAACAAATAACTAGACGAACTTTTTTCCTATTAACTTGTCTTTAAAAAGCCTATAATAAAATATTATATATAATAATTACGTTATTATAATTAAAAAAACGTTGTAAATCTAATTAACTTTAACCTTTTTATAATTACAAGATAATAACTGTAATTCGTACGACTAAGAAAATAACTAAATAAAGTTTTTCTATATTAAAAAGCTGATAACAAAATATTTTACAATAATTAGGTTATCGTAATAAGAAAGGCGTTTCGAATTTAATTAATTCCAACTTTATAACTATAACGTTATAATTACCTTATTATTATTTTAAAATAAACGTTTTAAAGGTAATTTAATTTTACAAAACTTATTTAAAAAATTATGTTTTTACAAATTATAATTACTACGTTATACTTATAAAGAGTTAAAATCAATTTAATCTGGAACGTTTATTTAATTATAGCACCGGATTTTTTTTATATGATATAGTATTAATATTATATTCTAAATTTTTAATATAAAAGAGTTCAATTTAATTATTTTTAAACAGTATAAATTATAATTATAAACTGTATAGTCGAGAAGATTAATATATAAACTTTTTATAGAATATATTAAAAAAATCCGATATATAATATTACGAACTATAATTATACTATTATAACTATAAAGGTAACGTCCTATACTACCTTACTGGATGCACCACCTCACCGGATGGTTTTTAGCTTTCCGTAATAATAAATTTAAATAACTTAATAAAAATATTCCGTATTAATTAAATTAATGTGATTTTTTTTCAGTGCTTCCCGTAAATATTTTGTTTTCGTTTTTGAGTTTTAATTCTTTTATAACGACTTCTTTATAATTATTATTAATTATATTTTTTTCCTACATCTTTTGTTCAAACTAAAAAGTTTATTCTGTTTAGATAATAAATTTTTCTCCTTTTTAAAACAGTGTATTTTTCGTTTTATAACGTTTATTTAAGATATAACTTATTTAGAATAATTAATAGTTATTTTCTCGGAAAAAAGTCGCTTTATATATTTAATAATAATATAAAACCTTTTGTTATAAAATTAATAGATTTAAATATTTTTTTAAACGAATTAGTTTAATAACTTTTAATGTTTTTGCTAAATATTGTTTTTATCTTGTTTCTTTCCGAATATTTCTAAAGAATTTCGTAAGGGACAAAATAGAACCGGCGGAGCTTAATGAAGAAACGGTTTGCGTAAATATAATTAAAAAAAAAATTTAATTCGAAAAAAAGTTATTAAAATTAAATATATTAAAATTAATTTTCGTAAATTTAAACTTAATATAAACGAATATTATAATTATTTAAAACGCGCCATAAAAGCCGCCGAAAAAAGCTTTTATAATAATATAAAGATAATAATGATATAACAAATTTTCGATATATTTTAAATAAACGCGTTTTTAAATAAAAAAATATATATTAAAATGTTACAATTAATACGAAAAATACGTAAATATATAAAACGTAATATTTTCGAATTTTATCGAATAATAATTTTTATAACCGTCGAAAATAAGCAAACGTTTTAGACTTTTTATATACATTCGAATTTATTTATTATTATTTAATATAATTTTTCAATTACCTCGCTAAAATCAGGCCCTATTTTTGAGGTTGTGGCTGCGCCTACGGCGCAGCCGTGGCTAGGGCTTCCAAAAACATGTAGCTCTAAGTACCGACCCATAAAAAGACCTACAGAAATTACGAACCTCAAAAATAGGGCCTGATGGCACGGTGCAAAATATTGGGCGCCATATCGGCACTCCCCATATAAATTTTCGAAAATCCATCTTCAAAACTTGCGAATATAATAAAGATAAAAATACTTAATAAAATAAAATAAAATCTTATTATATACAGGTTTAAAAGGGCTTCTTAACCACAGATACAACTTTTCGATTGGGATTAGGTTGATAAAGATATTAAAAATATAAGTTAAAATTCTGGTTGTCGGCAGACCTTCCGTCTGGAACGCCCTCCTAGCTGCGACAACGCAACTACCATATATAACATTTTGCCATGGGACTTCTAAGGGTAACTTAGTATGGGAGAGGCCCGTCCGGCTATTTTTTTGCCCGTACGGATTGTGGTTGTTGCGTCGCAGCCAGGAGGGCGTTCCGGATTTAGCTGACGGGTCCTAACCTTAATCTTTTCAGAGCTACGACGTAACAACCATAACCCGTACGGCCGAAAAAATTGATATACGGACTTTCCCCATACAGAATATATTAGGGAAGCCCGGTGCATAATGATGAGACCGATGGTTATGCTGTCGCAGCCATGAGGGCGTTCCGGACCTGGCTAACCCCAACCTTCTCATGGCTGCGACGCAACAACCATAACCCGTACGGCCGAAAAAATTGATATACGGACTTTTCCCATACAGAATATACTAGGGAAGCCCGGTGCATAACGACGCGACCGATGGTTATGCTGTCGCAGCTATGAGAACTTTGCGGTCGCCCATTTCCCAGACCTAAACTTGGCTATATTGGCTGCAATTGCCGTCGAAAAAAGTAGAAAAAATTCCTATATATATACTAACTTTTATTCGACGCGGATATAAAGTTATATACTTATCGGGCTTAATTTGGGTGCGTAACTGTAAATCTTTGATTTATTTAAAAATAAAGTTAATAATTTTGGTAGCGATGCCGCGAACGAGACCTATTTTCTGAAACTAACACTCAGGCCTCACTGGCGCGTTACGGGAATATGGGATTTGATTGGTTAATCTTTAACGTAATACAACTGTACATTAAAAAAGAATTGGAAAACGAGCCAGCAGAGGACTGAGCTAGCTGAGGCAATTTTTCAATCGGTTATCAATTAGAAGTTATTATAATATTAAAAGTTCAAGAGTTTTTTGCTTCTTATAATAATAAATAGCGCTATAATTTAACCTTAAAATTTAATAAATTACAAAATTATAATTTATTTTTCATTTCTTTAATACGTTTATGTTAATTTTTTACGTGTTTCGATATTGATAATTAATATATTTATTATTATGAAAAACTTTATTAAAAAGATTTTCTTATCAAAATTATAAATATCCTTTTTTCTAATACTATATTTCGCAAGTATAAACCGAATAAATTTAAATCATTAACGAAATACATTTAAACCTTCAGATAAAACCTGTTAAAAATCGCTTTTCTAATTTAAATATGTTAAAGGTTTTTTACCGTTTAATAAAATTTAAGATTTAGTTAATTTCGGCGTAATTTATAATGCCTAAAATTGATAATATATTAATTATTGTTTTAATATATTAAAACCGGATAGAACATTTTCGTATATTTGAAGTAAAATTTGATCAATAAGCGATTTTCTTTTTGTCGGCCTTATTTTTTACTAATTTAAAATAATATTGGTTTGAGAATGTTCATTACAATATTATTTATATAAAGTAAATTAAGGTATTTCATATATAAAATTAAATATTATATAATTAAATTTTAGATCTCGTTTTTTAATTTTAATTATTAAATTCATTCGTACTTTTTTTATAAGCCGTTTTATATTATTAATATTAAAAAATGAAAAATTAATGTTAAGTAATTAAAATATATTAAAAGTTATCTGGTTAGTTAATGTATTCGCTAAGATAGTATAGAACGTTATTATAATTACTTATTTTTTACACTTAAATTTAGTTATATTAATTATAACTATTAGTTAAAAGAATTAAAGAAATTTTTATATATATATTAACTTTATTTAACGTATACATATAATTTTAAACTTTTTGCAAATAAATTAATTATATATTAAATATATTTTTAAATAAATAAATAAATAAAATTATAAAAATATTTACTAATTAGCTTAGATTTTTGAATTTAATATTCAAGCCTTGCCAGTTAATTGCGGGGATTTGGGATTTGATTGGTTGATTTTTACCGTTATGGAGCGGTACTCAAGTGATTTTGAAAAAGAGCCAGCGAGGCCTGAGCTAGCTGAGGTAAACCGGACCTTCGAACAACGCATTCCAATAATAGCAACGCTAGCTAAGCCACGATGCAGCTAACAGACCTAGACCTCAGTAGGGTCTGACACCATCTCTTCTGCCGATAATAATGAAGCCAACACCCGTCTTCTCGCGACCTGGCCGGATTGGACCTTTAGCATGGACCAGCGAGAGAGAAGAATTGTTTGTTTTCTCCCAGCGCTTGTTCTCTACTTCCACAGAAAAGGCCCCCCCCTTGTAGAGCCCATTAGAGCTTCAGGGATCATTCGGGACAACGTTAATCCTTTCCGAAGCCCTGCATCACTAGATCGCCCACAACTAGTGGGATCACCGTTTTCTAGCTTCCTAGATATCACCAATGACAATATATATCCTCAAGAGCTGTGCAGCTGCTCCTAGTAAGTGTGACATCTATTCTTTCCTTCCTCCTTTCTACAAAGCTCACCTTCCCTTGTAACATTAACGGTTGCTAACTCGATAACCACAGTACGCATAATTACTGGAACGCTCTTTCTTTCATCTGCGCTTACAGCGCGGGCTGGAAGAATAAGGGCGGCCTTATGGGAATCTGGTACCATGTCAAGTCGACACTTTGTGGCGCCAATCGATTGGGCTGCGCTCAGGTCGTCCAGGGCGACGCCGTGGGAGACTGGATCGCAGGGTACACTTTCAGCAGTGACCATTACTGCTGGTAACCGTCCCATGTCCTGTTGAGCCAAGGCCATATGGTAAAATGGTGCAGGGTGCAGGGCTTAGCACTTCGCTCGGCTGATCAGTTAGTCCGCCCTGCACATGTATCTCTAAAGGTTCATTTCTATGAGACCCTGACATCACACACTGAAGCATATATGGCTGAAGATGAAGGATATTATCAGGTTGACCACTAGGAGGTCCTAGATAGGAAGGGACGGTAGCGAAGCCTTTTATATACACATATTAACAACTGTATCAAGAGAGAAAGCTGTACCGGAGATGCTAGAAGCAATCTCCACTAGTAGCAAGCTAGCTAAACCAAGGCTGAGCTAACAGACTTAGCCTTCAGCTGGATCTGACAATTTCGCAGGTCGCGACCCTAGGGAAGCTGTGCTTACGACGCATTATCATAGCACACAGTTCTGATCGCGGTCTCAACACCGACTTCAAAAATACATTCGCGTTGTCTTTGATATCTTGCTGACACTGGGTTTAATCATGATAATCCTTCAAAATTCTAACTGATAAGGACCGAGTCACCCCGTCCCAAGTCAATGGAGATATTAATTTGCAGCACGGGGAACAAAGTCTGTGGGATCGACAACAGGCGCTCAACTCTTGCCCCACTATACATTGGATAAGAATAGCGGTTGAAAGGTTCACAGGGAGGGTATTTCTCAGTTCCTGGTTTTATGTTAATTAGAATGGCGCCGTAGTTACTATACAAAATAGATGTCAAGTCAGCGACCCTGCGTAATGCAATCCAGCTGCTGTCACGTAGCAGCCGATCCGAAGCATTGAGATAGCGGTAGATTCTAAGCACCGTCTGGAAGACGATTATCTCGGTAAGTCATTACCAAACAGACCGATGCCCCAAGTGTAAACTAAAAACTATCAGCGGTATGTCATCTCCGTGCTAACGACCTTGATAAATGCTAGTGTTTTCAAGAAATGGCTAAATCTGACTCACCATCAACGGCCGACCAGCTCGCTAAGACTTCGGGAAAAGATAGGCTTTTGATAGTACGGGAGAAGCTATCTCTGGAACATCGTTAGAGACGAGACCTTGACGTTCTCGATGGGCGCCTTTTGCGGGCTCTCAATGCCTTGGACCTTGTTAAAGAAACAGACCAGGAGGAATATGCCCCTATGTCTATTACGGAGGCTCTGGCGGACCGTGCTCTGCTGGGAGGATACCAGGTGCCTCATTGTACTAGACGAGGTGGTGTGTTGCTGCGGCGGAGTTTATTGTCTAGAGTTACTAGTGGGCTTATAAGCGAGAGAAATACTACAACCAACTTCGCCCCATAATATTGTGGGACGAGGCTCTAACACAGCTTGAATTGGTTAATTCCTGAACGCTCCTGGCGTCTCTAGTGGCGGTTAGTGAAGGTATTAGTGAACCCGGGTGAACGCATCGACATGGAGAACCTCAGGGCCTGGCCGGACAAAGATCAATTTCCCTGGGAAACACTGGAACATTTCGATCCTAGGTAAAATAGGTACATCAAGAAAGTTAGAATGCAGTACACACGACCAACCGCATTTACACCAAGACTAGGTATCTCATCTCCAGTCTCTCCAAACGCCCAGCACCGGCCGCTTTGTACTGCCTCAGTCATCAGAACGCTTATCCGACGTCATGCACTCTAACTCCAGTGCAAGTACCAGTCTACACACGCCGGTCGACACGATGTACCTCAGCCCAACCCACATCGCATCTCTTACGGAAAGGAACAATACCGATGACAAAACACCAATTCCGAGAAGCACCTGCAGCGCTGCCAGGCAAAATCCCACATTTAGAATGATGACTGCCCAAGTCTCCGGGTGGGGAATCTCCTCAAGTTTGATCGTCGGGTGCCTAATCGCTGGCGTGATCTCCCTGACCATTAATTCCCCCATAGTGCTCGGCTTGCGCTTAGAGTCCACCTGCTCCGGCACCGTCGGCGGACTGTAGTCGGATGCCTGAGCGCGTAGGGACCTCGCGACGGTGGTGAACTGAAAGGGTATGGCGACTACCATGACGATGAATGGGGGGCCGAGCACCCAGATCAGCGGCATGAAGTTGAGCTCGCACTTCCACACAACAACGGCCTTGTTACCGAGCTGCCACGAGTTCCAAATGGCGTTAATGGCCGCGACGGTGACGAGCAGGTACTCGCCCACACTGAAGAGGATAGCCCACTGCCGTTTCAGCCGCGGAATGAAGCGTTCGCCCTCGGTACGGGTCAAGGTCTCCCGGGGCGACTCGATGCGGAATAGCCGATCAAGGAACAGGACTGTAGAGCCGGAAGAGATGAAGAGGGCAAGGAGAGGGCGGCGTGCCGAGAGCAAAGCAAGTTGGGGAATGCTGGGCGCGATGAGGGAAAGGAGCGTAGGCACCATGCCGAGGAAGATGGCGGCTGAGGCCATATGCGCCTTTCTGGCTTCGGTGGTGGCTTCGAGGATGCAGTTGACATGGGCGTCGCAAAGCAGCGGGTCGAAGGGGCTGGCGACGTAGCCGGCGAGCGTTATGTTGCAGGTGCCGGTAGAGAGTGTCATAAAATCCGCCCCATAGTTGCTATACCAGTCCTGGAAGCTTAACGGCCGGTTGAGCAGCATGTTGGGTGATTTACAGAGAGGATTTGTGGACTTACGAATCTAAAGGGAAGCCTAAGCAACTGCGTGGGGCGCGACGCTATATAACGTTGTCTGGTGGTCGGCTACCTAACGCTTTCAGGTGCGGCTGAGAAAGAAAACGACCAAACTAATTAGCAGCGATAGAAAGTGGATACGAATGAATATTTTTGGCAGTAATGCAGTCAGCATAGTACTTACAATATTAAAAGTCCGGGGATGGGCTAAGGCGTCATGTCCTCGTTTTAGCGTGCTGAGCTTGCGAAGGAAGTCTTGGAGGGTTACTATGTCTCGGAAAATTTTTTTTTTTTTTTTTTTTTTTTTTTTTTTGCCGGCAACTGACTCCCAAAATAGGAAAGCAACTTAATATTCAACACCCAACCCGTGCTGCTAGAGTCCGATAGGTCCGGTCGCCCAGATGACATATACGTCTTACTCCGTCTCCTTGACCCCTATTAATTTGTATGGCCCGTGCGGAAACTCGGTAATGCCCCGGAGCCCTGGAGCCGTAAAGCCTCTTTGCTCTGGCTTTTAATCTGATCTTGTCGTCGATCTCATCATTAACCTTATCTTGCGACCATGCCGTCAAGACCGGACATTCCGGGTTATACATAACAGTAACAATAGCGTCCGGTCATGAAGTCCGTGGCTTCCTCTAGTGTAACATCCTCGCCCAGCACTCCAAACTGCATTATCGTGTTGTTATGGACTTCCGGGCTCCTGGGGTTCTGGAAGGTGACGGTGCTATTTTGGAGCAGCTTCCCTGAGCCGGATCCGCATCCTGCTACGTAGTCCATAACCGGTGGACTTGCGCGCGAGGCGGGAAGAAGGATGGATCCAGAGACTGGCGAAAAAATCGGCCATTGGGCCACGACCGACGGTATGCCCCCCGCTATGAATTGGGCTGCACTGCGCTTAGAAATCGGTAATAACCAGGGCGGGTAAAAGGGCGTCTACCAGCTCCGCGTTGGCGGTGCGTTGATCGGCAACCTCGTTAAGAGCGCGGGTAAAACAGTGGGAATTAGGTTCGATCTAGTTCTTCGGGAGGCCAGTGTTGGTATAAAACATAGGGAAGGGACCGAAGTCCGAGCCGGGATGGTTAACCGCATTCGTAAAAAGATTACTCCATGCGATAAAGAAAACTTCTTAGTTCGCGGACAGAAAGGTGTTGGACATATGGACGTCGGGAGCGACCTGGGCGTGGAGGAAGGCGAAGTCGGTATAGCAGTTATTACTGGCCCGCACTTTGCCTACGGCACACCGGCTCGGCTTGTCTATGGGACATTCCCTGGGTTAACGTAAGAGATCCTCGCAGTTAAGAACAAGGACGACCACTCCTTGCGCTGCAGAGCGGTCTGCACTGTACATTTTAGCGGCTCGGTTGAGTAGTTGCATGCCAAGCGGCGGCCGCAAAGGAGGCCAGGAAGCAGTCTGCCAAAGCAACCCGGCGCATTTCGATGAGCAAAGCATTCCCCGACATGTGGACAAGTCAAGGAAACTATAACTGTTATAAGACCAAGACCATAACAGCGATCATAAAATGTATAAGTCGGACCCCCCCCCTCACCTTCCACCCCTCCAACGCGCCACCCACTTTTAAAGCCATTAATAACATAACCCTTTAACGCAAATAAGAATATTTTGATAGTTAATAATTTAATTAACTCTATATTAAATAAACCGGATAATTATGCAATTCGGATTATTGTCGTTATTTTTTTTACCTTCGAAAAATTTATTCTATTATTAATTTTGTTAAGTTACGTCAGACCGTTTTTTTCGAAACGGCTTTGAACCTCATCTTTATTTTTTAACCGATATTAGTTTTACGAACTTTTCTTTTAGTTTTAGTTATACCCTTTTACGTTTTTTAAGTTTCGATTTATCGATAATAATAATGAATTGTTACAAACTTCGATAACCTGTAATTTATTACTTTTCTTTTCGATAAGAGCTTTCCCGATTTTACGGAATAAAATTCATACGGTAAAATTTTCGAAAGTTAAATTGATTTTATTAAAAGTTTTTTAATAATATATATATTTTAAAATACTTTAGGGATTTTAATACCTAAACCATTTATATACGTATAAAAATTACAACCTAAAAAAATGAAATCGATTAAGGTTTAAATATTTCTGCCGTTTAACTTTTAATTTCATTATATTTATTTTTAACGTTTGTCTTTTATTAATAAGTTATAAAGTTGTAACTATTTAACTTTTTATAATATATTTTAATTATTATAACCGTTTTTATATTTATAAAAACGTTTAAAAAAAATTTGGTTTATTAATAATTTTAACCGTTCGTTTAAAATAACGTTTTTGGAATTAATAACGGAATTTCCGCTTCAAAATAAAAGAAATACTTATATTAAAATGTTAAATACGTATAAATCGTAAATAAATTAAAAATTGATATAAATTCTATTTCAAAGACGTATTTATATAAGAACTTTAGTAATATAATTATTACAGCCGTCGATAATTAAAAACATTTATTACCTGAAGTTCGCAGGCTTAATATAAAAAATAAAGGTTTTGAGTGATTATTTTTAAGCAACTTCGATATAAATCTAACCGTTTTCGAAAATAATAAAATATTAAATTCCGTATATTTCATCATCGGAAATAAAAATCTATTATTATTATACGTTATTACCGTTAAAAATAATAACTGATAAAAAGTATATTTATTAAGGTTAACGTAAAGAATTGTAATTATTTATTACCGTTTAAAGGTATTCTTTAATAATAAATCCTTTTTAAAAACTTAACCGAAATTTAAACCTTTTTTCCTTATATCTTTTAATATTCCGGTTTCGTCAATATTATATTTGTTACGTTACTTAATAATTTTAATAATTAATAATTCGAAACGGTCGAATATTACTTTTATAAAAGCCAGTAAATTTTATTTAAACGTTTATAATTAATCGCCGTACTTTTAAAAGCTTTAATATTAAAGTAATGGCGTAAAAAACGGGTTACTTATTTTCTCAAACTTTTAAAGTTGTCGTTATTAATTAAAACCCGTTAAACGTTTAAGCGAAATCGAAAATGTGGCGGTATATAACTTAATTAACGTTATATAATAAATTAATAAATTAATCCGTTTTTTTAAATTCGTAATAATTTCTGCTACATTTTATTAACCTTTTTTTATATAGGTATACCTTTAATACGGCGTATAATATATTTTCTTGCAACCTAATAGCCTTTGGATATAGAACCTAAAGATTTTTTATATACTACTTTATTTATTATTTACGCCGAGCGAAATTACGCTACAAGGTATAAGGTGCTACACAAACACTCCGGACGATTTTTGCCATCTTATAACAACTAATTTAAATAATATAACCATAATATATCTAATTAATTCTAATTAATCGAATATTTCTTTGCTAACTATCTTTATAACTTCTAGATAAGTGGACGTACTATATCAAGCCCTATTACGGACGTTATATTATTATTTCTTCCTTTAAACCGGCTAATAATCCATTATTTTCTTACGCGTTTAAATTAATATTATCCTTATTTCGTACGACCCATAACTCACCGACTAAATAATTATTTTCGATCGAATTCTTAACTTGAATACGCAAACATTTTTCATACAGCATTTATACGTTAAAAATATACGTCGAAAAACGCGTTATAAAACGTATTAAAAAGCGCGTTAAGAGACGCGTTAAAGGCGCGTTAAGGGCGTTACGGAACGTCTTACGGGGTATATAAAAAGGCGTATAATGGAACCTATCGGGCTTAATTTCGTAACAATTTAATATCTACGTAATCAAATAATTTACATAAACGTTTCTAAAATAGATAAATATTTATAATATAAAGTAAATAAAGTTTTTTAAATAGTAGAAAGATTATAGTAAAAAAGTATTATTAATAATTATTATTATTGGTCGGTTACGGCCGTTTTTAAAAAAAAGGAATAATATCCTGGTATCCGTAATAAGGTTTAATATAATGTATATACTTATTGAAAAGTTATAAAGATAGTTAATTTAAAAATATTCGATTAATTAAATGGATTAAATATATTATAAATAAATTATTTTGATTAATTGTTATAAAGTACCAAAAACTGTTCGAAGTATTTATACGTCCGGAGTACTTATATAGCACGTTATATCGTTCGAGAAAGTAAATTTTAAAATTCTTTTTTTAGAAAAAACGTTATTAAAAAGGTTTTTATAAAGGAAAAAATCAATAAATAGATCGGAACACGACGCGGATATAGGGTGGCGCGTTGGAACGGTAGAGCGTATAAAGGAAATCCAACTTATCTTTTAAAATATAGTAAAAGCTAATAAAAACTTTAAATAATTTAAAACGTATCGCGAAAACTATAATAACCGAAGCCCGGCTCCATACATTTACATAGCTTTATTTCTATATTTTAATAAGTACTTGTAATTTACGTAACCGATAATAAATGTTCTTATACAAAAGTTTATTTAAAGTATAATCGATAATTTCTTAGTAGCGTACTAATCTATTACTATATTACTTTATACGGGCCATAAATAATTGGTTAATAAGCTCGAAGTTACTTAATAGCGCTTTTTAAACGACTATTCTTTATAATCGCTTAAACAACGCTATTAATTCGTTCTATATAGCCGTTATTAATCTACTACTTACTTTATAGGAGCAAACAATCGAAATTTAGCGGCGATCTAGTAAAAAACCATTTAAAGTTATATTATAAGTCGACTCATTTTTTCTACGGGGTAACGGTTAAGGATTTATTAAAGCAAATATCTTTCAAAACGAATATAGCAATGTCGACACCGATATTATTAGGCCATTAAGCTCTTTATTTATGCACGAAAAGCGTTATCGATCACACTCTTAATAGATTCGTGTTAGATAACTAACGTAATAAGTGCGCATTTATTAATTTAATTATTTAATACAGTAGCTACGCGATAATTAAAAGTTTTAAACAAGCTCTACAAAATAAAGTTCTACCGTCGCAGCTAAGAACTTATAACCCTGCACCAGACCACTAACTTAAAAGTTAAAAGTTCCGTTCGTAAAAAGAAGCACTAATACTAGATGAAATTAAAAACTGAAGCAGCAGTTATCTTCAGAGTATTCGGCACCAACAACTAGGGAAGTGTATAAGATAAGTAGCGTAATAAGTGCGTCTTTATTAATTTAGTCTTTTGGTATAGTTACGCGACAATTCGATATGGGCGTTACCTATAATAGAAGAGTTTATGGCGTTAAGAAAAAGATATTTAAAACGCTGCAAAACGGTTAAAGTAAACGCAACAACGATTTAAAATCAGTAATTACATGTAGAGTTTCTTTAGATTACGGCGAACGAATACCCACTTATACAGTTTATTACCTAGCTAGCTTAGATCTCGCTAGCTAGTTCTTTAAAGTACCGTTTCTCTTGGATATAGGGGACATCAGTTATGTTGTTGTATTAGGCTAACTGCGTGTACTGTAGGACACGTTCAGCTTTTTAGTAATATAGCTACAGAACATGTATATGCCGATCAGTAAGTAATCTTTCCGTTTATAAGGTACATTACGCATTCTTTAACTAGCTAATATATCTTTTCAACGCTTTGAAATATTTATAACGTTAATCGTTTTACTTTATTTTTTTTAAGTTCTAGTTATTTACTTTATATTTTTTCCGATAGTAAAAGTCTTCTTTTTAAATTTTTATTTATAAATTTTTATCATTCTATTAAAATATTTAGAGGTTTTTCGAAAAAAAAATTTAATTAATCTTTTATTAAATATATTATCTAAAAACGGGTATTTTTTCAATGGAATTTCTTAAATTATGTTTTATAATTAATAATTATATTTATTTTCATATTATAATTTTATTTTTAAAAAGAAATAATATCGGTGTTTATTAACCGTATTATATATTAATTATCGTATTACTATTTTAAAAGTTTTATAATTTAATCAATCTTTAGATTTTTAATTAAAATACTTTAATATAAAAAACATTACCTCGGTAGCGCTTAAAAAGAAATTATTATATTGTATTTATTTAGCTGTTATTTTTTGAAAATAATTGTATAATGTAAATTCATAAACGTTTTAAATTAATTAGATTATATACGAAAAAACTAAGATTTTAAATATATAATAAACCTGTATTAGCAAACTATAACATAAATGTCTTAATATTAATTAAATATAGATATTATAATTCGATCTATTATTTTATAATATACGGTTGTAAAAAGTACATTAAATAGTATATATTTAAATATAATATCTGATATTAAATTTAAATAAATTAATTTAAAATGCGGTAACAATTCGATTTTTATTATATATATTCTTAAACAGTTATTTAATTAGTCGTTAAAAATTAAATTATTTAATTTATTTATAAAATTGGTTACAAATAAGTATATGCTTTTATTCGATGTATTTTGAACTATTTCGATATTAAAGAAATATTAGAAATTTTTTTGGTAAAAGTATATGGTTTTTATATTTATGATATTATTTAATTAATAAAGCTTTACCTTTTCTTACGATATACTGAAGTGGAGTGGGGAGCAGGAATGGGTGCAGCTGCTGTTGCAACTGTTACTGTCAGATAAGTAGCAAGATAAAATCTTGCACTTAACACTTAGATAAGCTTATCGCAAATGATCTTTTGGTGCAGTGACTAGCTGACAGTTGCTGCATGCTACTGCATGCTACGTCAGCTATAGCTTCTAGCTGCTTCCATTTGCTTCGCCGCTGGGCACCTCGGCAATCAACTCGGCTATGGCCAGTAGGTCGGCGACGTCTATATATTATTGACCTGACAACTTTTATATCTAGTCTTACAGGCCAAGGCCTTTTATAGAAAATAGTAACGTTCGACATTTCTTTTTTCTCGCAAGCACCGATTAAGAGGTTCTGCGTACAACACCTTTGATGAGCCCTGTCCTAATTTAATACGTCATAATATTTTTTATAAAAAAGAGCTCTTTTAAAAAAGAAAATAATAAAGTTCGTAGAAAATTAAATTATATTTTTTTATTTTAATAAAAAAGACGTTTTTAATTTAGAAAAAAAAATTTAAATAAAAGAATTTTATTATAAGATAAATAACTTAAAAATAATTTTATATATATTTCGTACATTAACCCTGCCGAACCAGCCAGCGGGCATAAGGTTTACCAGGGTCGAAGCTTATCGGCAACCACGTATGTGAGCCTTCCAAGCCAACATCAGTCGAGAAACTGCGTGCTTACGGGGGCCCAGCAGTCGGCTTTAAAATGAGGCTTTATGGGACCGAGGTATTAATCTATCCTAACCGTGAAACCATTAATTAGTTATCGTGTTCGAAGATACTGGGTATAGTATTTATCGTGCAAATTATATCTATCAAACAGCCTGAGACCACGAAATATGAGTATCCTCGTTACAGCGTCATTCGGATATTAATGTTGATAATGATAACAGCTAACTGTTTTCTTTAAGGTCTTAAGAAATTAATCCCTTATATAAATTAACTATTACCCTTATTTCCTTCACTTATTAACGCAATAAACAGTCCGACTTCCTTCGACCTTACTTTATTATATCCGATATATTTTTTAATAAGGCTATCGTAAACCTTGTTAACGCTTATTACGTTAAAATTATTAATAAATAAGGTTTTTCCGAAACCGATTTAAATCGTTTTTTATTAAGAACTTTTACGTTACCTTACGTTCTATCCGATACGCTATAATCTTTTTACAAAATTCAGTTTTTTTTTTAATAAATTTTAATTATTAAATATTTTTTTTTAAAAGCTTTACGAACTTGTTATACGGGTTACTTATAATTCATTTCGTAAAACCGTTAATTATTATATTATTCGTTTTTTTCTTTTTAATTTGTATATTTTTTATGAATATTTTTACTTTAATTAATAATTATATAATGTGCTACATAAGCAAGCGCAACATACAAGCGAGCGCAATATTTTTTTAACTATTTCAACTATTTATCTTTAATCGTTCATTTTTAATATCAATATTATGAAACGCTTTATAAAAAAAGCAAAAATAAACCTAGTTATTTAAGTTTAAAAACGAAACCCGAAATTTAATTATAAAAAACTTAGTTTTATTTATAAAATCTTATCTTTTATTTTAATATATTACTTTATCGGTAAATACGCCCGAACCGATATTACCTTTAATTTGCGGAAATTAACGCCAACCGGAAAAAAATCGATTGTTAACCGAATTTTTAACCTAAATACGTAAACGTTTTTTATCCGGCTTTAATATGTTAAAGATATAGTTAATATATTACTTACCTAACGCGTTACGGAACGCGTTAAAATTAACTAAGCGTCAAATTTTATTAAACGGCAAAAAAAATTTAAACGCGTTTAAATTAAAAAATTAATTATTACCGAATTTTATCCGAAAATTTAAAAATATTTCGCAAATAATTCGAATTTGTTCGGGCTATAATCACGAAATACGGTATCGCAAAAAAGGATATTTATAACTTTAACGAAATTAAATTTTCAATAAAACTTTTTATAATAACGGACATAATAATTACTAAGACCGAAAAATATGGAAAGTTTAAATAAACGTAATAAAGAAATAAAAAATAAGTTATAATTATCCAAGTTATTAATTTTTAAAATTAAATTATACCGTTATTTATTATTATAACCAAAAAAATTACTTAAAGTTTTAATACCGTAATAATATATTACCAATAACTAATTAAAAAATTATATTAAATAATAATAACTAAACAACAAATAAATTAAATCATAAATAAATCCAACATTTTAACAAATATATTCGAACGCGTACAAAAAGTTCGAAACGTTCCTTATCCTCAATAGCTACGAAAACCACTATTTAATAAAATTCGAAAAATATTACGCCAATCACGACATTATTACGCTTTACATAGCCGCGTATTTTTCGTATCGGCTTTAATCTTTTAATATATCTTCCTTTTTTATTTTAAAACGCGCTTATTCGCTATATATCGAAAATCTAATACAACACCATCATACCCATATTACCAAAAAAAAAAAATTTCGCCGGCTTTTATAACGCGTTTAAAACTGCTATAACGTTCGACAATATCAAATTTAAATTCGCAAAAGTTAGCCTTATTCCATTCAATTTTAATAACGTTTTTTCCGAACTCGAAATTTTTCCAGTTATACCTACGGCAACCGTCTCCCCGCTAACCTCCGCCGGTTCTATTTTATCCCCCACAAAAACCCTTAAAAATATCCGTAAAGTAACAAAATAAGGACGATATTTATAAAAAAAAATTAAAAATTATTAAAGTAACTCGTTAACAAAAATACTTAAATCGGTTAGTTTTATAATAAAAGGTTACATATTACTATTACATAAAGCCGCTTTTTTTCGGAAAAAAAACGTCCAATTACGCAAAACGAACCATATATTAAGCAAACGTCGAAAAACCAGAAACAAACGTTTTTTTAAAAAAAAATACTTATTATATAAAAAGGACAAATTTTTTTAGCCGAAAAAAAAGGATAATAAAAAAATATAATTAATAACAGCTAAAAGTAATCGTCGTAAAAAGGTTAAGACTAAAAAACAAAAATATAACGTTTATAGCAAACCCGGATATAATGTACGTATTTATAAACAAATTATAAATACGTTTAGCAAAAAAAAATCCCATTAATTTTAATTAATACGATATATTATTATTAAGTTATTTAAATTTTTTGTTACGAGGTGCCAAAAAATGTTGCGCTCGCTTATGTGTTACGCTCGCTTATGTGGCACGTTACCTTAATATATTCTAATTTCGTTATTAACTTTAAAACGTTTTTTATAAATAACTTAAATATTTACTTATTATTATAATTTACTGTAAAAAAATAATTAAATTTTAAAATTAATATTCTTAAAAATTTATTTCAAAATAAACCTTTTTTAAACATTTAACTTAAAAATAATAATTTTACTTTAATTATATTCGTAATAATTTATATTTTACCTATTCGATTTTTATTTTATAATTTTTCCGAATAATAAAATTACGAACCTTTAAAATTTTTTCCGATCGATTAAATTATTAACAAATGAAAGATTATTTATATATATAATAATTTAGATTTTTCCGTTATTTCCGTGCCGAATTGCAAAATTATAACTATAATATAAATATCGAATTACGTTATTTATAATATTATAATAAATATTTAATAAATTATAAGTAAAACGTAATTATTATAAAATAATAAACGTAATATTAAGGAGTATAAATATAATAACGACAAAGATTAAGCCGACCCTTTTTTAATATAACTTTCGTTATTTATTTATTATCGTTTCTTCGAACGAAAAAAGTTTATTTTAATATATAAAATATAAGGAATTTGTTTTAATATATTAATTTAATATTAAGTTATTATTTTTTTGATATACGCTTTTTATAATAGTTAAATTAATTATTCGTTTTTTCGTTTTAAGATATGAATTTTTTTAAATTTGTTAATTTTCCATGGTTTTTTTCAATTAATATTCGGTTTTATTATTTTTATTATTATTTCTATTTTATTTTAATATTATATCGTTTACGAAAAAAAGTATTATTATATTACCTTTTATTATTATATAAGGTTTTTACAGACCTTTACAGAAGTTTAAGTTTTTAAAGGCCTTTATAAAGGTTTTTTATTATAAAAAAAGTAACCTTTTTAAGCTTTAATTTTTTTAGGTAAATTTTAAAAGTATTTTTATAGAAAGCTTCTTATTTAAATTGTTATAAATAAAGGCGTTTATTACGTTTATTTGGATAAATTTAAGTTAAATTTAGCAATTATTATTAAAATCGACCGTAATGTTATTTTTGTTAACGCTATCACCTTTATAAGTAAGTTTTTAACTTTTTCTTAATTTTTATATATTATTAGTTTAATCTTATATTTTTGAAGTATTTTATATTTATCGAATTTATAAATAAATACTTATTTATAATAAAGTATCTAGTAATTTTTAATTAACGTTATAAGTACTTTTTTTTATAACTTAAAGAAATTATGTTTTCAAAAGTAAATTATTTAGGTTATATAAAATTGCTACTTTATCGAATAATTTAATAACTTTCGTATGTTTTTAAATAGTTCCACCAGGTTTTTTCGATAAAAAAGGAATTTGTTTCCGGTAACAAACGTTTTTATTTAAAAGTTGGCGCCTTTATAATTACTGAAATTATCAAACCTTTTTTCTTTATAAAACCTATAAAATATTTATATATTATAAAACTTTTTGTATTTTTTTTAACGTATTAATTAAGTTATTTAACCGTTAAGTTAACGTAATAAACGTTCGAAATATTTTTTCTTGATTTAAATAATTATAAAAAACTATTTTAATTTATATTTCCAAGTTGTATTT
Source organism: Monosporascus sp. CRB-9-2 (assembly GCA_004155915.1). Taxonomy (NCBI): domain Eukaryota; kingdom Fungi; phylum Ascomycota; class Sordariomycetes; order Xylariales; genus Monosporascus; species Monosporascus sp. CRB-9-2. The sequence goes on along the minus strand of QJOA01000064.1, from coordinate 131,692 downwards.
TATATTTCATAATTATTTCGTTTTAAATCCTTTCGTTTTTAGATTATTATTTTTTCGGAAAAAGTTTACTTTATTTTTATTTTTCATTTTTATTTTCGAATTTTCCTTTTAAAAAAATATTTTGTTAACCGTTAATTTTTTAAGTAATTATATTTTCTTAAATAAATCTTTAAAGGTTTTAACCATTTCCTCCGAACGTTTTAACGTATTTTTCCTATTAAAAAACTTTATTTCTTTAAAAATTACATTTTTTATTATAATTACCTTTTCGAATTCTGGTATTTATACCATATATATATTTATAAAGTTATATTTTACGAAATATTTAATATATACTTTACGATCTAGCTTCTATAATTTGCTAGGTTTATACTTCGGATTAAGTTTTAATACGTAATATTTATAATTATAAGTTTGAAAATAAGCTAATTAAGATGTTTTAAAACTTAATATTTTATATTTTTTAACTAGGTAAATATATATAATTTCATATAACGTTTTTTATTTTAAGGTAATTATTAAGGTTTTATTATAAAAATAAGTAATGTAATTAACGGGCTTTTTTTACAAATTATACGATAATTTCGATTTAATTTTTATAATGTATGCTTTTTTTATTATTATATTTTTCGAACGTTTTACGTTTTTATTTTAAACGTACGTATATAAAATGAAAAGTTCGATTAGGATTTTTTTTAAACCTAATTATTTTATAAACGATTTATAAATAAGTTGATATTTTTTCGTTAAATTACGTAAAGCCTAAAGTAATTTTTAATTTAACTTCTATAAATTTTTAAAATACGTAAATTTTTATCCCTTTTTTTACCGTTATATAAAAGTATATTATTATTTAATATAAAGTTTTATAAAAAATCGTTAATATTTGTTTATATTTAGAAGCTTTTTCCGGAAGGTTTGATTAATTTAAACGTACCTTTAAAAAAGCGTTATTATTTTAGAGTTCAACGTTTTCCGTAAAAAAATTTCTTTTATTTTCGTTAAAATATATGCCGGGCATTTAGCCATTTTAATGCCCTTTAATAACGTTTTACAGTAATAATTAAAAAGGTATTTTAAAAGCTTTGGTTCGTAATAAGTTATTTTGAAATATTATAATATTTTTAATTTTAAAGCTTAAATTTTTATTTAACTTATTATTTTATTTATTTTTTAATTACCAAAAAAATAACCCTTACATAATTTTTATTTTTAAATATACGTTAATTTTCCTTTTTTGAAAATATATAATCTTTTATAATTTCTTCGATATTTCCCGTTATTATTAATAATACCCTAATATTAATTTCTTTATTTGAAAAAATTATACGAAATAATATTATAATAAAAATCTTAATAAAAAATTACTTTTTTTAATACTAAGTCTTTTTTTATGTAATTCTTTTATATATATCGTCACATTTTCACATTTTAAAATCGTTATTTTAATTTACTTATTAAAACAAAATATCTTTTCGGTATATTTACAAATTTTTTAAATCGAATTAAATTATAAAATATATAAATAAAGCTTTTTAAATTCAAAATTATATAACTTTTTAATAAATATTTATTTAATACGTTAAATACCTTATAAAATATATTATTTATAAAATCTTTTAAAATCCTTTTTATTTTATCCGTTAACCGTTATTATTTTTAATTTATTTTAAATACGAAATTTCCGAAAATCCTTTTCCTAATCGTTTCAATTTCCTTACGGACTTTAACGTCCAAAATTATGCTTTTATTAAACACTTTTTTAATTTTTTTAAACATTTTTGTTTTTGAAATATTAATTATATATTTATTAATACATTATATCCGTTATTTTTATACGTTCGGTAACTTTTTTTAAAAAAGAAAATTATAATTTTTAACTTGAAAATTAATCTTTACTTATTTACGTAATATTTCCGAAAACGAAACTTTATTAATAAATTAATTATTTTTTATAACAAAGTTTTTACCCCTGAAAATTATAACGTAAATACCTTTTTTCGTAATCTTGATAGGAAATTTTATTTTTTTTACCGTAAAAATATTTTTATTAATATACGTCTTGCCTTATTTACGGTTTTATAAAATAACTTATTAACTTTATTTTTAAATATAATTAGCCGTAATTAATCCGTATATTATATTTTTAATAACGTTATTATATTTGCAAAATTATTTATTTATTATAAATCGATTAATTTAAAAATATTATTTTTTATAGCGTTCGATATAATTACATTTTATTTTTTAAATTATTCGTAAAAATTTTTTATATTAACGTATTTTCCTTTTTTTTTAAATTTTCCGATATCTAATTTTTGCAAGTTTTATTAATTTGTTTATATTTATATTCACGTATTATTTTAAATTATTAAATTATTTACGTATCGGTTTATTAACTTTTAAACAAAAAAAATATAACTTTTTAACAAAATTATATATTATCGATTTTACGATAACGAATTTCTTTTATTAAAATTTATAACGTCATTTTTCGAATTAATATATTTCAAGAAAATCTTTTTATTTCGTAATTTTTTTAAAAAAAATTAATTAATAAATTTACGTTTTCGTTAACGTTTTCAAACGAAAAATAATTAAGCTTAAATAGTAATATTTTTTTCGATTCGGAATTAAATAACTTAACGATACTTTCGAACGTATAATTAAAAAGTTCTTTTTATTATATATTTTATTCGGTTAAACTTTCGAATTTTATTTTTATAATAATTCTTGAATTATTATTTATCATAATCTGTCTTAATTAATTAGTTAGTACTTAATTTATTAATAATAAATTGGATTTTTAAGGATAAATATAATAAATTTAAAGAATTTCGTAATTCGGGTTTATAATTATTAAATAACCTTAAACTACGAAATATAAATATCTTCGTTATAGCTTTATTCGTATATTAATATTAATAATAACAACAGCTAACTATTTTCCTTAAGGTATCAGGGAATTAATCCCTTATATAAATTAGCTATTACCCCTGTTTCCTCCACCCACTAGCGCGACAGACGGTCCGATTCCCTCCGACCTCACTCCACTGTATCCGACAATATCGTGTAATAATTTTCTGTGTATTTGGTTCTGTCAGCTAGCAGGGGGTGCGCTAGCACCCTATATACGGAAAGGCTCCCCATGAACGGACCGTATATATCACGTAACTAGATTATATTAAAGTGCGATATGCGCTCTAAGAGGACCTGTAACTAGTTACGCAATACAACGCCACTAATATCCCCTATATCTAACAATTAAAAGTCTTATTTGCTTAATATGTATTATTATCCATTAATTAGCTATTACTAAGACGATATACGCTGTACATTAATAGTAATTTATTTATATACTTTAATAGCCATAATGCCGACCGTACCGACTACGTTTATAGTTATTTATAATAGTATTTAAGATTGGAACAGATTTAAGAACGAATTTAGGGCCAAACCTAAAAAATATAATTTATAAAATTATATCGACCTTGATTAAAACCTTTTATAACTTATTAAATATACGCCGCTTAATATATCCTTCTATTTAAAAAGCTAACTTTATTAATCGCCGTAGGCAACTAGTTTATTTTCCGAAAGAATCATTTAAGTTAAAAAAGTCGATCGAACGGATTATCCGATAAACATTTTTAAAATTACGACCGAAACCAAATAAATTTATAACTAGAACTTTATAACATTTTTTATTATAATTAAAAATATAAAACTTTCCGAAAAAATTATAATAAACTTATAAAATAAGTTTAAAATAACGATTTTTCGTTAATGAAGTAAAGTTGCTTAAATTTAAATAACGATTTTAAAAAATAAAACGTTAAATAATAATAAACCGGAAAGGTTTAAAATAATCGATTATTTATAAATATTAAGCGTAAATACGAAAAACGATAAAAATAAATTTCGAAAGTTACGAAAAGGTTTAATCAATAAATAATAAAATAATGAAAGATTTTGGCTTAATGCTAATATTACGGTATTTTCGAAACGATTATATTAATTCTCTGGATAAATTAATTATATATAATAATAACGTTAATTTTACCTTACTAATCGAATTTATATTTATTTCGGAAAAGAAAAAACGAAATTAAAAACGGAATAATTAATTATATAAAGGTTAAGGTCAACTTTTTTAATTATTAAAATACAATAACTTTATAAAAATTTACGAAAAATATTAAGGTAACGTTTTTAACCTTTTAAAGGGTTTCTGCAAACCTTTCGAATTAAAATAATCCTAATTAGAAAAAGATTAAGGATATTAATAAAGATATTAATAATTAACTGCGTAGTAACCTTTTTAAAAATAGGTCGAAACGAAGTAATTATAAAGGTTTCCGAACAAATTAAATAATAATAAATAAAAACGTCAAAGTCGGATATATAAGGTATACGTTATAAAACTTGCTTAAGTATTTATTCCAAATTATTTTAATATTTTTATGTATTTTGTTAAAAAGCCCTAGAGATTTTTCGTTTTAATTAAGCGATAATAATATTAGTTTAAAAATATATCGTTATTAATTAATTCCTAAAAAACGCTCGACCGTTTATTAAAAATTATAAATATCTTAATTATTTAAATAGTAGATTAATATTTAAAAGAAATAAAACGAATTTTACCGTACTTTTTAATTTTTGATTAACGTAATATAATGAACGTTACGTTTTACCTTTTAAGAAATTCGACGAATTTAAACATAAGGTTTAAGATATATATTTTTAACCTAAGTAACAGATTTTAAATTATAGATTAACGATTTAAGATAACGGAATATATATAAAAAAAAGATTCGTTTCGATTAAAAATATAAAAAAGTAAATATATTACTTTAAAACTTTACGGGCCTAAAAACGTTACGTTTATACGATATAACTTATTGCAAATATTTTATATATGATCTAGTATTTTTTCGGCAATTTCAGAAAAAAGAGTTTTAATAAAAGAACGGCAAAAATAATAATTTTATTCGAAATAAACTTAATTATATAATTTTTGTATTAACAGATAAATTTACTTAATTTGTTCTTAGGGATATTAACGTACTAATACTTTATACGGCTTTTTTTATCTATAAACGAAACGTTAACTTATATATAACAAAATTAGTACGAACTAATAACGATATAATATAATATTTAAAACTAAAATATTTAAGGTTTAAAATAATTACTTAATTATAAATTTATATAAGAAAAATCTGCCTAAAGGGTTTTATAACGATCGGATAAAAAATATATAATAAAGCGAAGATTAAAAGGCAAATATACCGAAAGCCAAAAAAAAACCTCTCGATTAAAATAACAAATTATTATTAATTTTATAAATTTCGAAAAAAACCTTGAAAAATATAAATACATTTTATTTACAACCGACAAATACTTAGGTTTTATTTAAAATATTTACCTTAGAGATCGAAAGCAAAATATATTAATTATAACATTCCGATACTTTTTAAAGGTTTTAAGAAATTAGAATAAAATCTTTCCGGAAATATTCGAATATAATAATAAGGTTTTAAAAAATTATCAACTTTAACATATATTCCAATCGCCTTTTTTTAATATTAAACTTAAATTCTTAATACCATATATCCAGGCCAAAAAAGTGGCTATAAAGCGTTTAAAAGATATAATTAAAAAAAAGGTAATTATAATACGAAATAACGTTAAGTTGCTTTCATTTTTAATCGTATATATTTTCACAGTAATAATATATCTATATAATTATACTCCTAAACACCCTTTTTTTTGCAAAGCTTATATAAAGTTTATTATATTTATCTGGCGTATAAAAATAACGTTGCCATATTTAATTAAAAACCTTAATAAGTTTATTTATAAATTTACGGTTTCATAACTTACCTAATAATAACTATCGTTATAAAGAAAATTAAACATTATAAAGCTAAATTTTGAAGTATAAATCAATTTGTTTTGTTGGTTATCGATTTATAAATATTTATAAACTTTAAAACCCGTTAATTAATAAGGTTATTATTATTCAAAATATATAATTTAATAAAAAGGTTACTTTTTTAAATAACATTAAAAACTTAAAAAATAACCTTTTTTACGTTACGGAAAACGAATTACGTACGTTGTTCCGATAAATAAAATTATTTATTTAGGCCTATAACCATTCAAATATATATATTTAAAAAAAAGATAAAAATTTAAGCCGAATAATTTAGTTTCCGGTTAAATAAGAAAGATAATTTTAAACTGGTATAAATATTTAAAAAAAACGTACGGGTTAATAAAGAATAAGCTTATTCGGATAAAATTATTTATTTTTATACGACCGTTATGTTCAAATTATTTCCGTTTCCTAAACCGTTATTTTTCCCAGCGTTTACACTAATAATTGCTATAATCATTACGTCGACGAAAGTTAAAGAAGTAAGCTTAAATTTTTATTATATTATTTAACCTAAAATGACAGTAAAAAATAAAAGTACCTTACAGGTTAAAAAGGTAAGCTTTTTGCATATTCCGTATTATAAAACTATTATTAAGGAGGATTATAAAGTTTAAGAAGCTGCGTTTAACCTTAGACGATTAATTTATTTTATAAATTTATTTAATAACCCGCCAGTAAGCTGCGAAAGTTTAAGGAAAGTAATTACTCGAAATACGTGTTATTTTAATCGACAAAGTTTTAATACCAAGATATATAAAATCCTTAAGTTACGAAACCGGGTATATAGACGTAACCTGCTGTTACCGTCGTAAGGTTATAAAAAGCTAAATATATACCAATTAAAAAAATTATTTCGTAAAGCCGAAAGGATTTACTTACAAAGTTATAAAAAATGCAATTTTAAAAAGCGGTTAATTAGTTTTCTGCTAAAAGAAATTCGGTCTTAAAATATATATAGGTATATATTTATAAGTTTAATAAACATAATTGGTTGCAAAAATGTAAGGTACGTTTTGTTATACGGGGCGATTAATAACTTAAGAACGTTTATGGCAATATATACGTATTTACCTTAGTTGGAAAATTATTTTAAATTTTAATCGTTATTACGGTTAGGTTTAACTTAAAGCCTAAGTAATATGACGCTATAAACCTTTTCGTTAATGCGAATTTATTTTATTAAATGTTTATAAAAATGTTCATAGGATATATATAACGTAATAAGATTTTTTTAATTAGGACGGCATTATATAAATTAAAGCAGTTACTTTTATTATAGTAAAAGAATTTTATTGGAATATTTAAAGAATTAGGGTTTAATCCCGTCTTTTACAAATCTTATTATTTTATTTGTTAAAAAGGATTATTACTATAAAAGGTACGGAAATAATTAAAATATTAAAATGTTTATTTATGACGAAAAATATCGATTAGAAAATAAACTTTTAAATTTAATTGCAGTTGTTAGCATATGTGTGGTGGCTAAAGGAATTGTTAGTGGGGGGGTTACTAGAGCAACGGTAAGGTGGGCGCGTTAGCCCTATTATTTGTATGTACGTAGCTAGACTTTCGCTTTCCCATACCTTTCCCATACATAAGAACATATAGAACTATTGAAATGGAGCAGGGTGCAGGGTCGCACACATGGCCTGACTGATCGGTTAGTCAGCACCCCCTATGTATTTCTAGCGGTCCTTTTCGCCGGGCTCAACCCCGAGAACATCACCACTCATCTTTCATAGTTTTGCTTTTTACACTGGTCTCAACACCAGAATACAGCTGCGTTGCCTTCATTATCTCTTGAACCCTGGGCTTACTCGTGACACCCTTTTCGATTATGCACTGATCAGGACTGATTCTCCCCGTCCTAATTCACTATAAAGATTAATTAGAATAATAACGGTACCCCGAATTACGACCCGTTTCCTTATATGGTAACATCTTTTAGCCCGTCTTTTTAACTTTTTTCCCGTTAATTAATACTTAATTTACTTATTTTGTAAGCAATTTAAGGTACCGCTTAAGAAGGGGTCGTCGGCGCAGTTAACGCAGGAAGGAAAGGATTATAAGTTTGACGTACGGGCGTTTTAAAGCGGATTTATAAAAAAATTGCTCGATTTAAGTGGTAATTAAAAACTGTTCGTTATATTTACGAAAGCTTAGAAGCGTTCCGTAATTACTTAAAGGAAACGTTTATATCGCAGTAAGGCCGTTACCGATTAAAAATAGGTTATTAAAACGAAAAGCTTAACCGTAATGTTAATTAATAACGAAGAAGTTTAACTATAACGGTTAATAACGAAAAATAACGAAATAATTACAATAATTAAAAGAAATATGACCGGTTAAGCCGAAAGCCTTGGCCTAAAATAATTAATAAAGGCGTTTGCGAAATTGTCGAACGAAACCGCCGAAAAAAAAAGGATACGTATTTTAACTAAAAGTATTTCGATTTTAAATTTAGCAAAAAAAATTACTTACGCGGCAGTAATAATTAAAAAATATGGAAAACGGCTTTTTGGGTCGCCTTAATAGCGATTAGTTACCATAACGGTGATTCGGCGAAGCTTACCTATACTGACGAAGCCAAATTGGCCGCCGCCATTATCGCGAACATTAAGGAAGGCTTTATGGTAGTTGTCGCCGGTCTTGCGAAAGGTATAAAGATGTTTAAGATTTTAAAGCGTTCGTATGGAGCTAAAGGTATGGATTAATAAATCAATATTTTTAATTAACTTTAATTTTTTCGATAAAATTTTAAAAAACGTTAACGTTTAATTACGTTATTAAATGTAAACGCTTAATTTGCCGTTATAACTACATCGAAATGCTTATTAATAACGGTTAACAAATTATTATATTTTTTAATTTATTTCGAAATCGAAACCGAAATAATAATGCCGTTACCGTTATTATAAGATAAAAGTTACGAATAAAAAAAACTTTCCGTTAATATTTAACCATTACGATAAGCCAGGTTTACGACGATTTTATAACTAAATTTCGAAATAAAAAAGGTAAAAAAGCTAAAGGTAAAAAATCGGACGGATAAAGTTATAACATCAAGTACGATCGAAATGGCAGGCCTTTATAGAATAAGAAAGGCGAGCCGCTTTGCTTTAATTGCGGCAAATACGATTATAAGGCGAAGGATTACCCGAAACGGAAAGACGACGAATTAAACGATTTTACGATAAAAAGCGGAAAGGTTAGGTTTATTATAATGAAATTTCCTTTATCCTTAACGGCTTGGAAGATCTGTATAACTAGTCTTTTAAAAGGTACCAGGCTGGCTACTGATAAATAAGGACGTTAAGACGGAAGCTTGAAGGGTTAAGGGCGCCGGCGAGGTCTGAAAAACCTTAACGGCAGTGCAAAAATCCCTTTAGCCACGAGGGCGTGTTAGGATATGTATGGTGGTTAAAGGAATTGTTGGTAGGGGGGTTATTAAAGTAACGGTAGGGTGGGCGCGTTAGCCCCACTATTTGTATGTACGTAGCTGAACCTTCGCTCTTCCACACCTTTCCCACATACAAGAACATACAGAACTATAGAGATCGATCAGAACAACAACGGTACCTCGAATTGCGACCCGTTTCCTTATAGCAGTTCGTTAAATAAAATTCGAAAAAATAATTAATATTTAATTATATAATTAATTTTAAAAATTTGATACGGTAATATAACGAAATCGATATACCGGTTAACGCTAAATAATAAATTATTATATTTATCGGCTTAATTCGGAATTAAAATAACGCCGATTAAAAAGGTTAATTAAAGAGAATATTTTGTTAATATTTAATTATAACGGTAAATTAAGTATATAATATTTTTGTTACCGAATTTCGAAATAAGAATATAAAAAAAGGTACAAGTTATAACGTAAAAAAGATTTACGATAAAAAACCGGTATAAAATTGGGACGGTTAGTTACTTTGCTTTAAATATAATAAATACGGATATATAGCGAAAGATTACCCGAAAAAGCAAAAGGCGAAGCGTGGCGTAAAAAGCGAGGTTAGCTTTATCCCCGAAAGGCTTAAGGACGTGTATAGATTGAGCGGAGAAGAATTTTAAGAGCGCCGGCAACGCCTAAATAGCTTTATGGCAACCTTAGGGCTATAAGGGCGTGTCGGCAGTTGAGATGATTTGTTGAAAGGGCTTTGAAAGAAGTAAAGGGCTTTGATTTGTGGCCTTAGAATTGCAAAGATAAAGGAGCTGAAGCCTATAACTGGCTGCTCCTAACTCCAGTTGTAAATGAGTAACTTAGAACAGTAACCTAGACTGAATTGCAACATATATTTGCCCATTTTAGTAATAATTATACCATAAAAGTTGTTAAATATAATATCTAAATAAAAGGTTGTTTTTAAGGTTTATAAAATATTTAAATATTTTCGTTAAACGATAAAGTTATCGGAATACTTAACGATATAAACGTAGATTTTTCGTATTTTTTCGTATTTCTTTTTCAAATATAATTAAAAGTATAAAACTTATCGCCAGGTATTATTTATAACTTCCTTTTAGGAAGGCGAAAAGTAACAGAATAATAAAAAAACTGGTTTAAGATTCGCATAATATACATTATTTATTAAAGATTGCAGAAATAAAAATATAAATAACGGGAAAATAATAAATCAAAATAAGATTTAACATAATACTTTTTACGTATCATAAGTTACTATGTATTAAACATATATAATTATATAATGGTATAAATCTTAATAAACGTTTATTATCAGAATTTATTAGGAATTAAAACGTATAAATAGTCGAGGCGAATGTTAGGCGGGCCCAGACTACTGCAATCTCCAATATATGGGCTGCGTTAATTATTTAAATTGTAAGGTAATCAATTAGTTTATAACATTAAAGAATTAATTAAGCGTTATTAGATATCGTAAATTAAAATATTTATAGTTTTGGTAGTTTCGGCGTTATTAGTAAAAAAAGTTTAAAAAACGTTAAACGTTTATAGGATATCTTATAAGTTTTTAAATATTTTCGAAATTTAAGTAAATCTTTTATTTAATTAGATATTAAGTAAGGCTGTTTTATTCCCGTATATTTATTACTTTTCTTTTGTTTTATATTAATTTTAATTGTTAAAATTCTTTTGAAAAGGTTTTAATAACTTTATATAGATTTATATACCTTAAAAAAATTTTCATTAAATCATTTGACCTGGCTATTTTTAATAATTAAATAAATTATTTTTTTTTAACTTTTTTTAACCTTTTTTAATTATAATATTTATTTATTTAGTTACCTCTTATTTTAAATTTCGTTTTTATTTTGATTATTTTAACGTTAATTCATTTTTTTAAAAAACTAAAATTAATAATTATTAACGTCATTTCATTATTTTTATAATAATTAATATTATAAGTTAATTCTATAATTAATAGCTTTAAAATTTCATTACTTTATTCGTAATTAATATAATATTATAAATTCGTTTCTAACGTTAATTTAATTTTTTCCGTTTATCAGTTTGTTTACGCTTTGAATATATTAAATACTTTATAATTCAATTTAAATCAGAATATTAATTCTTATCAAAACTTTAAAATAAAGCTTATATTTTTATGTAATATAATTTTCACTAAAAAGCCGGAAATATTTTATTATATGCAAGAAAAATATAGACTAATTATTTTGTAGCGGGATTTTTGTAATAAGATAAAAAAAAAAAAAAGAAATTCGGCAATCGATAGACGGTTCCGAACATATCATTATAATATATTTTAATAATTAGATATTTTAATATAAAAAGCTTAATAATAAGCTTAAATATAATATAATTCTATAATCGTTATATGATTAATAATAATTATAATTTTCTATAAAGTTATAACGTTATAGCTTTATTTTAACGTAGATATCGTATTATTATATTATCTTTTATAGAATTAATTTCACTTTAAGAAAACGATATATTTATTATAAACGTTTAAAGGTTTCATAAATTTTTGATATTTACACCATTAATATTTATATATATTTCGCATTAAATATTTTGAAATTTTTTTTTATTTCAATTTTATTTATTCATTGTTTTTTAAGCAGGTTATTGTTATATTTTTATATACCTTAATATATATTATATATAAATGTTTATTTTAATAATTTGTCGTTAGCGTAAATATACTTTCAGTATTATATCGAACATTATTTATTATATTTTAACCTTAAATGTTTCTAGGTCAGGTTATTTGCTAAATATGTCAGCTAGCTGGAGGGTGCGTAGCGCACTCCATAAACGAAAAGGTCACCTACTAGTCGGCACATACATATTCCGTGGCTAGATTACTAAAAAGCTGAACGTATCCTATAGCACAGGCAGTTAGCCTAATACAATAACACAACTGATGTCCCCTATATTTAACAATTAAAAATCTTATTCGCTTAATTAGCGATATATATCAATTAATTAATTATTATTAAAACGATATAAGCTATACATTAATAACAATTATTTATATATTTTATTAACTATAATGGCAACCGTACTATCGACGTCCTTTATTATTTACAAAAAAGCTAAAAATTGGGATTACTTTAAAAGGAAATTCCAATTTAAGATATATACTTTTAAAATCTGGGATTATATCGATCTTAAGTAATTACGTCCGTAACCTATTAAATTTATAAAACCCAATATAACCTTTTACCCAAAAAAACGAATCCGTTTTCCGACGCGAACTAATACCTTATCCTTTATGGAAATTATCGAAAAAATTAATTTTATAAGTTAATTAACAAATGTTATTAAAATAACGACCGAAAACAAATAAACTTATAGCCAGGAATATACGGTATATATTTATAAAAATCGAAAATACAATTTTTTTGGAAAAACTATTAATAACTTAACGAAATAGGTTTTGGAATTTATATTTTTAGCGGTTAAATAAACGAATTATTTTCCAGGAAAAAATTTATAAAAATAGTACGTTATGTTGGCTAAATTTAGCAAAATGTACGATAACAGGTTTATAATTAATACTTAACGGGAATATTGTAAAATAATAAAACAGGTTTCGAAATTTGTTAAAAGGTTAAACGAATAAATTAGGAAATGGTAAAAAATTATAGTTATAAAATAACGATATGGAATCCTAAAAACGCATACGATAATTGGATAGGTTAACAACTTATATATAACCGTAACTTTTTTTATAGAATCTTAAAAAATTTCCTTTTAAATAACGAAAAAGGCCGAAATTAAAAGCGGTACGATTAATTATTAAAAGGCGGCTGTTAACTTTTTAAATTATTAAGCCTAAAATTATTAATTATTTATATTAGGAAATATTAAAAAGTTATTTCCGACGTTTTATAAAATTTTTGCGGATTTATTTAAATAAGACGATTTTGATTAGGATAATTTTAAATTTATTAACGCCTAGCCGCGTAATAAAGCTTTTAGACGAAGGTCGAAACGAGGTAGCCGTAAAGGTTTATATTCGGATCGAAATATTAGTAAAAGAAAACGTTAAAAGTCGAACATATAAAATATCTGTTGTAAAGTATGTTTAAATACTTTATATAAGCTAATTCAATATTATTATACGTTTCTTAATAAAGTTTTAATAAGATTTAGGTTTAATAAAGTAATAGAAATTATGGTTAAAAAACGGATTATTTTTAATTAATTTTTAAAGGAAAAAATTAACCGTTTATTAAAGGTTATGGATAAATTAATTACATAAAAAATAAATTAACTTTTAAAGGGAATAAAACGAGTTTTAGTATATTTCTTGATTTCCGATTAATATAACGTAATAAACGTTTTGTTTTATTTTTTAAAGAACTTTTTTATTTTGGATTTAAAATTAACGATATATATTTTTAACCTTATTAGTAAGTTTTTAAATTTTAAATTAACCGTATAAGGCGATAAGGTATATATAAATAAAAACTTTATTCCGATTAAAAAATCCGGAAAGGTTAATATATTATTTCGAAGTTTTAATGGTACGAAAACGTTACGATTATACGACGTAATTTATTACGAAAAGTTTGCATATAACTTAATATTATTTCGATAGCTTCGAAAAAAAGGGTATTAATAAGATCACCGAAAAATTAATAATTTTATTCGACATAAGTATAATTAAATAATTATTACGTTAATAAATAAGTTCGATTAATTCGTTATCGAAAATATTAACGTAATAAATATTTATGTAATTTTGTTATTTATAAATAAAACGTTAACTTATAAACGAAAAGATTTTTACGTATAAGTAACGGTATTATATAGCACTTAAAATTAGGCCACTTAGGCCCGGAAATAATTATTTAATTGTAATCTTATATAAAGAAAATACGTTTAAAGGGTTTTATAATAGTTAAATATTAAGCATGTAATAAAGCGAAGGCTAAAAGATAAATACGTTATAAATTACAAAAAGAAATATTCCGATTAAAATAAAAAATCGTTATTAATTTTACAAATTTTGAAAAGAATCCGGAAAAATATAAATACGTTATATTCGCTACCAATAGATATTTAAGATTTATTTAGGATATCTACTCTAAAAACCGAAAATAAAATATATTAATTATAACGTTTTAATATTTTTTAAAAGTTTTAAAAAACCAAAACAAGATTTTTTTATAAATAATCGAATACGATAACGAAATCCTAAAAGATTACTAATTTCGAAATATACTTTAATCGTTTTCTTTTAGCATTAAATTTAAACCTTTAACATTGCATATACAGGCCCAAAACAAAGATATGAAACGTTTAAAGGGTATAATTCAAAAGAAAACGGCTACGATATAATATAATGTTAAATTACCCGCATTTTTAATCGTATACATTCTTAAAACAACAATATATTTATACAACCGTACCTTTAAATACGCTTTTTTTTGGCAAACCTTATATAAAGTTTATTATATTTATTTAACGTCTAAAAACGGTATTATAATACTTAATCGGAAGCCCTAAAAAACCTATTTACGAACTTATAATTATATGGCCTACGTTATAACGATTATTACCATAAAAAAAAACAAAAATTTTAAAAACTAAATCTTAAAGCATAAATTAACTTTTTCGTCGGTTACCTTTTTAAATAATATCAAAAACCTTAAAGATAACCTTTTTTATATTACGGAAAATAAGCTATAAAAATTATTCCGATAAATAAAAATACTTGATCAGGTTAATAACTACCTAATTTATATATAAAAAGAAAATAAAAACCTAAACGAAATAATTTAGTTACCGGCTAGATAAAAAAAATAATTCCAAAACGGCATAGGCGTCGAAAAAGACGTACGGGATAGGGAAAAATAAGCTTGTTCGTATAAAATTAATCACCCTTATACGACCGCTATATTCGAACCACTTCCGTTTCTTAAACCATTATCGCTACCAGCGTCTACCTTAATAACTGCTACAATTATTACGCCGACGGAAAAAATAAAGGTAGCTTTAAACTCTTATTACATTATTTAATCCAAGGTAACAGTAAAAAACGAAGGCACCTTACGGATCGAAATTACCTTCCCGTACGTTCTGTACTATAGGAATATTAATAAAATCGACCATAAAATATAAAAGGCCGTATTTAATACAGAACGAATAACTTATTTTATAAGTACGCGTAATAACCGGCCGGTAAATTACGGAAATTTAAAAAAATTAAAAACCCAAAATATACGCCGCCATAATCGAAAAGGCTTTATAACAGCACGTACGATACCTAGGCTACAGGGCCGGATATATAGGCAAAATCTACCGCTACCGCCGGAAGGCCATAAAAAGCTAAATATACACCTTTTGAAAAGAATATTTAAAAAAGCCGAAAAGGTTTACTTATAAAATTACAAAAAAATATAATCTTAAAAAATTATTAATCAATTTTTTACTAAAAAGAAATAAATCCTAAAATATATATAAGTATATATTTATAAATTTAATAAATATAACTAGCTACTAAAATGCAAAACCCGTTTTATTATATAAAACAATTAATAATTTAAAAACGTTTACGGTAATACATACGTATTTATACTTACTGGAAAATCGTTTGGAACTTTAATCGTTATCGCGGCAAAATTTAACCGAAAACTTAAACAATATAATATTATAAATATTTTCGTTAACGCGAATTTACTTTACGAAATGTATATAAAAATATCCCTAGATTATTTATACCGTAACAAAATATTTTTATTTAAGAAGGTATTATATAAACTAAGAGAATTATTTTTATTATTGCAAAAAAAACTTTACTAATATTTTAAAAAATTTAAAACTTAATTTTATTCCTTACGAACCCTATTATTTTATTCGTTAAAAGGTATTTTTTTTTTTCGTAAACAATATTATTACGGCATATCGTAAGGAAAATTAAGGCCTCGTCGATCAGTTAATATAACAAATATAAAAACGGTATATCTTTATAAAAAGTAAAAACTTATAATAATTCCTCGGTATTAAAATAATCAAAAATAAACCGAATAGAAAAATTTAGTTATCTTAATCCAACTTTATAAATAACTTAATTAACTTAATCTTTAAAAAAAATTCAAATAATCTTCTAAAAATACTTATAATGAAAATCAGGTTATTACCGAATCCTAACCTAATTTATCCAGGTTTTGTTAATAAGTACCAGAAAAAAATCGGTTTTATTTTATATATTACAATTAATACGCAATCCGATATATTATTTATAATATCCAGATTTGCACGATTTAACCTAAACCTTAATAACGGATATTATAAAGTAATAAATTAAATTATATCATACCTAATCAATACCAAAACGTTAACGTTGCAGTTTGGCGGCAAGAATTTATTAAATTTTAAAACGACGTTTTTTTTATAAATAATCCAAACGATCGAAAAAGTGTTTAAATATACGTTATAAAATTATTCGGAAAAATAATAAAATAACGGGCAAATAAATAAAATATAATAACTATTTTTATAACCGAAACGGAATTGCTATTTTTTACGCAAATTACCAAAAAAATCTGATTTAACTTTTAATTAATTAAAAAATTAAAAATCGGTTTAAATATAAAACCGTTAAATATATAATACGATAATTAACAGATAATACGGTTAATTAACGCTAACGTAACCCTATTAAAAACGAAATTACGGTATATAAATATATATAACTATTAACTACGAAAGGCAGCAAAAAAGAACCTAATTAAGGTAAATTATACGCCTACAGGCGATATATTAACTAATAAATTGATTAAAGCCTTATTACGGAAAACCTTTAAATACTTTAAAAAGCAACTAAAAATAATAAATATTATAAAAGCCTTAAATCGATAAAAAAACCTTTAAAAAAGATTTCAAACGAAAAATTAACTAATTAAAAGAAATTAATTGCCGGAAAAAAGGTAAAATAAATAGTTATAGCTTTAAAAAATAATAAAATATAACGATTAACGCCATAAATACTTTAAAGCGTTCAAAAGGTATATCAGCTAGCTGGAAGGTACGTAACGCACCCCATAAACGGAAAGGTCACCTACTGATCGGCACATACATATTCCGTGGCTAAACTACCAAAACGCTGAACGTATCCTACAGCACAGGCAGTTAACTTAATACAACAACACAACTGATGTCCCCTATATCTGACAAAATACGTTTACCTTGCCATTTTCCGATTTTTACGATAAATAATTACGTAATTATTTTTTGATTAGTTTTTATGCCGTAAAAACATGTATAATGTTTCTATAACCTATATTTACCTTGATTTAATACGTATTATTTCTAAAGTAATATTTAAATTTTTTAAAAGCGCTAATAATGGTTAAAGAAATTTATGATATATAAAGTAATTTAATTCGGTTTTATATAATTTGTTATAATAAAAAGTAAAAAGGTAAAAATTTTTAAATTATTTGGATATCCGATTATACCTTTTAAGGCGCAATCCGCAATGTTAGTTTTTAACTTAATTCGTTATTTTAGGTTATATATAATTAATACCGGTTTATTACTTAAGGTATCCTTTATTTGCTAAAAAGTTATTTAAAAATTTTCTTTAATATTCATTTAATCTTTTTCTCCTGCTAAGCTATATTAATAGCATAATTATTTTTTTAAAATTACGTATAAATCTTATATAATAATTAACGACTTCAAAGAATGTTTATATTTCTTGACGTGAATAAATGATATTTATTTTTATTTGCTGCATATTTTTCAAGAAATATTCTAATATATTTTAAAGTAATAATATATTTCAGATATTTTAATTCTCGCTTATAAACAGTGTTTATTTCGGCGCAAACCAAAATATTTACATTTTATAACTTTTATAAAGCTTTATAAATATATTTTAGATATATTTTGTGTTATTTTCGAATAAATTAAAATATTCTCGAAATAATATTAAACGAAAATGTTCAAGTATTTTCGTAATACGTTAGTAATTATTCGTTACAAAGTTGGCGGTATATTCGTAAGTTTAAAAGATATAATAAAGTAATTAAAAAGTCCGTTTTTAAGCGTAAAAGTAAATTTTTATTTCTTATTCAATTTAATTTGTGTTTAATTATATTTTTTTCAGAGTTAAAAATATAAATTATCTAATGCCGTATAAACGATCTTTTATTCCGATAACTAATAATAATAAGGTTTTATTTCTAATCACAATATTCTTAAAATATTTATAATTAATAACGAATTATAATCTTTTGTTTTTTTTTCGGTACGAAAAATATCAAATATTTTGTTAATAATTTAAAACGTTGTATATAATTTCTTTTTAATTTCTTTTCGAAGTAATGACGTAATATCTTTAATTTTATCCAGTTTAATTATAAACAAGGTAAAAAATAATTATTTTGTTCTCTTTAACACTTATTTCGTCATCTTATTTATTATAAGATAATAATTTCGTTTTAAGTTTTTTTTTTAAACTAATTGTTTATATTTATACTATTTTAGTAAACCTTTAGGCTTTAGTAATAAATCATTATTATTTTGCCGAAATTGTACTTTAAGTTTTATACTAAGACGCTGTATTCTTTCGCTATACTTTTTATCTATTACGTATTTCATTTCTTTAAATAATAACCTTTTTATTGTATTTTTATATTTATATTCGTTAATCGTATTAATCGAATATTAGAATTTTATATATTTTATATTTTACTTATCGATAAAAAATAAAACGAAGTTTATTTAATTAGTTTTTCAATCGCTAATTAAATTAGATTGCTTTAATTATAATAATCCGGAAATTCAATCGTACCTTTTTATAATAATAATCTCGAAGTTAATGATTTTTTTAAACGAAAGTTTTAAAGTAATTAATTTTGTGTTTAATTTATCCGTCGTTATAGTTAAATATTTAACCTCCGGTATTTTCGACTTTAACAAAGATTTTTCTTATTTTGTTTGGATAATTATAATTTAGATATTATTTTAAGGTAATATAGTTTCCTTATATAGTTTTGTAACTTATTGTTATAATATATCATTTTTTTCATTTTATACTTATGTTATAATTAATTTGTTTTCTGCCGTTTTTATTATTAACAAAAGTTGTTTAAGATATTATTATCTGCCTTTATTTCTTTTCTCAGCTTAAAACTTCTTTATAAATAACTTTAATTTTTCAGGTTTTTTTCGAAGATAATAATTCGTTTTAAAAATTATTCGTTTGATTTTTACAATTACTGTAAATATTTCTTTTATCGGCATAACGTAATTTTTAAAGAGGTAGTTTATTTTTAAACAGCTTCTATTATAATATATTAAATATTTAAAACTTTATTTTTATGAAAAAAATTACATTCTTTCCTGAAAAGCGTATCGTTTTATTAAAATTTCGATAAACGCTAATTAAAATTATAAATCCGTAATCATTTTCTGGCAGTATTTCTTCATTATCCTTTAAACTAACTTTTTTTACGTTTAATAATCGTATTAATTGTAATAATAATGAAGGTTTTTACAAATTAACTTTTTCCTTTTAATTAATTTTTAAATGCTACTAATGAATTCATTTCGTTTTAGGTTGTTATTTTTCGCAAATATCGGTAGTATTTTTACCTTTTCGAGTTATCGTGTATTTAGTTATTAAAATTGAAACTTTATTGCTATATTTACATAATTCGTCGTACGATATATTTTATATAATCCTTGTACGTTCCGTAGTAAGGTCATTTATAATTAACGGGTTAAAGCTTTTCGTACCGATCGGGCTTTTTCAAATATAAACCTTTATTTTATTTTCGGCATTTCTTTGTTTGAAAGTTAAAAATTACCTAATTATTTTTTCATCGTTATTGTAATTAAGGAAATAAATTATATTTTTTAAATTCTTCTTATTCTTTATATTTTTAAGGTTATTTTATATTAGTTAACTTAATACAAGTAACTTTCTTAATTATGCCTTAAAAGAATATTTCCTTTTAATATTAGTCTTGAAAATCTAAAATTTATTATCGTAATTACTTTTAATTTCTATATTATTATATAATATATCCTTATTTTCTGTAATTATAATAAATAATTAAGTTTTTCGGAAACTAACTAATTTATAATTTTATAAGCCCAAAATAAATACCGTAAAAAGTTGAAACTAAATTGCGTTTCTTTTTTTTAATTAGCTTTAAAATATTTTATTTTCGCCATAAAATATTTTTTATCTTTTTTTAAACTGTTAATTATTGATTTTTACGGCTTTAGTAATATATTTATTAAGCTTTATAATCCGGTTTTCCTTTATTAAATCGTTTTTAATATTTTCTTTAATCCTTTATAAAATATATCGACTATGATATCAATTTCGTTACTTCCTTTTCCGGCTTTAACTGTGTTAAAATTACGTCTAAATATTTCATAATAATTAAAGAATTTACAAAATATTTATATTTTTTTAATGTTAATAAATTATACATATTTTTTCATTATTACGAACTTTTGAAGGTTTTCTTTTTTTATATTTAAAAGTAATATTATATTTTAAGTATTTTTCTTTATATATAAAAGCTACTTTTTTGGCGTTAATTAAAAGATTAACGCTTTATAATATTTATCAAACAGTATAAATATATTTTATATAATCTTTTTTCTATTTTTGAATATATTAAAATGTTATTAAAGTTATATATAACGGAAATATACAAATAGTTTCGTAATACGTAATTAATTATTTGTTAAAAAGTTGCTAGTACGTTTGTAAATTTAAAAGGTATAATAAGGTATTCGAAAAGTCCGTATTTGGTTTGAAAAGTTATTTTTTATTTGTTATTTAATTTGATCCGTCTTTAGTTAAACTCCATCTTTAAATTTAAATCTATAAAGTATTTAATTTTCTGTAAACGATTTTTTATTTCGGTAATTAATAATAACTAAATTCCATTTTTAATAATAATATTATTAAGTTATTTATAATCAATAATACGTTTTAATTTTTTTACTCTTCCTTAATACGAAAAATATTAAATATTTTGTTAATAATTTGGAACGGAGCATATAATCTTTTTATGACTTATTTTCGAGGTAATCGTATAATGTTTTTAGTTTTATTAAATCTACGTTGTAAATACTGTAAAGGACAATCGTTTTGTTATTTTTATAAATTATTTCATGGTTTTATATATTATAAGATAACAACTTTATTTGAATTTTTTTAAAAATGATTACTTATATCCATAATATTTTATTAATATTTTAATTATTTAGTTTAATAATTTTTAAGCTTTAATAATTGGTTTTTATCTATTTGCCGAAATCGTACTTTAAAGTTTATAATAGTACGACGTATTTTGCTAAAATATCTCTATTTATTATATATTTTATAGCTTTAAGTAATGAAGTTTTTGTTATATTTTTATATTTATATTCGTCAACATTATTAATCGAATATTAAGATTTCGTATCGTTTATATCTTACGTATCCGTAAAAAATAAAACGAAATCTTTCTGGTTAATCCTTTAATTAATAGCTAAATTATATTACTTTAATGATGGTAATCCGAAAATTATATCGTAATCTTTTTTAAAATAAAATCGAAATTAATAATTTATTTCTTTTCCTTTAACCAAGCTTTTAAAGTAATTAATTTTGCATTTAACCTAGCCGTTATCGTAATTAAATATTTAACATTCGGTATTTTCAACTTTATAAGAACTTTTCTTGTTTCGTTATAATAGGTATAACTTATTTATTACTTTTAAGGCGATATAATTTCCTTATATAGCCACGTAATATATTATTACGGTATATTATTTTTCCTTAATTTGTATTTGTATCATAATTAATTCTTCTCCTGCCAGATTTATTCACTATAAAGCCCTTTTAAAATATTTTATTTATTTCTATTCTTTTTGCCAGCTTAAAATTGTTTTATAGTTAGGGTTAGTTTTTTAGTCTGTTTTCGAAGCTTATAATTCGTTTTATTTATTATTCTTTTAGTTTCTGCCCTCATTATAGGTATTTATTCTGTCGGTATAACGTAGCTTTTAAACCCGTAATCTATCTTTAAAAAAAATCCTTAATAATATTTTTTAGTTTTAAAATTTTATTGCCGTAGAAGAAGAATAATTAAACTCCTTTTTAAAAGCCGCGTTATTTTATTAAGTTTTTGATAAGCGTTAACTGGAATTATAAATCCGTAATTATTTTTGAGTAATATTTTTATTTTATTTTTTAAATTAATTCTTTTTCCGTTTAATAATTATAGTTGTTATAATTACGAAAAGAGTTCTTTATAAAACAATCTTTTTAGTTAATTCTAAATGCTGTTAATTAATCGATCCTATTTTAGGTCGTTATTTTTTGTAGATAGCCGTTTTATTTTTAGTTTTTCGAATTGTTGCTTATTTAAATTTTAAAATTAAAGCCTTATTATTATCTACGTATAATCCGTTACATAATATACTTTTTATAAATCTTATATGTTCCGTACTGGAGTTATTTATATTTAACGGTATATAGTTTTTCATATCGATTAAAACTTTTTAAATATAGATTTTCGTTTTATACTTAATATTCCTTCGTTTAAGCGTTAAATATTACTCAATTTTTTTGTCGTCGTTATAATTAAGAAAGTAAATCATATTTTTAAAATTTATTTTTATTTTTTATGTTTTTAAAGTTATTCTACAAAAATTAACTTAATAAAAGTGCCTTTTTTAATTGGTATTAGGCTAACTTTTTAACTTTCTTTAGTTTTTATCGTATTTTTAATAAAGGATTATAATTATTCCGGATGCGAATTATATTAATTACTTTTTTGTCGCTAATTTCCTTTTAGTATTGGCCTTTAAAAATTAAAGTTTATTGTTTTAATTACTTTTAGTTTTTATATTGTTATATAATATATCCCTTTTTTTCGTAAATGTAGCAGGTAATTGAGCCTTTTTTTAATTAACTAGTTTTTAACTTTATAAGTTTTTATTAAGTTCCGTAAACAGTTAAAAATAAATTACGTTTTTCTGAGATTAACTTCAAGATATTTTAGTTTTAACATAAAATATCCTTTTTTTTATCGTTTTTTAAATTATCGGTCATCGATTTTTATGACCTCGGCGATATATTTACTAAGGTTTATAATTCGGTTCTTCTTAATTAATTTCTGTCTAACAATTGTTTTGATCCTTAATAAAATATATTAATTATAATAACGTCCCGTACCACCTTACCGGATATACAACCTTATTGGATAACTTTTCGTATATTTTAATTACCTAACTTTAATTATTTATTTTTAATATTAATAATATAGAACGGCTTGCAAAAAAGTACGCATAAATCTAATTATTTAGGTTAAAAAACGAACCTCAAACTTAATTATATAATATTTAGTTTTATGTAAAAAATACTTTAATTTACCTTAAATAAATAATATGATAGCAAATTTTCCCGGATCGATATTATCTTAAATTCGCGAAAATTAAAGCCGATTAAAAAAATTCCGATTGTTAACCGAATTTTTAATATAAATGTACAAATATTTCTTATCCAACTTTAGTATGTTAAAGATATAGCCAATATATTGCTAGCTTAACGCGTTGCGGATTACGTCGAAATTAACTGGGAGTTGAAATTTGTTAAACGGCAAAAAAATTCTAAACGCCTTTAAATCGGAAAATCGATTATTAACGGGTTTTATCCAAATATTTAAAGGTATTTCGTAAATAATTCGAGTTTATTCGGGTTATAATTACGTAGTACGGTATCGTAAAATAAGGATATTTACAATTTCGACGAAACTGGATTTTTAATAAAGTTTTTTATAATGACGAATATAATAATTATTAATACCGAAAAACGTAAAAAGTTTCAATAAACGTTATAATGAAATCAAAAATAAGTTATAATTATTTAAGTTATTATTTTTAAAGGTTAAGTTATATCGTTATTTATCATTATTATGAAGAGAAATCACCTTAAGTTTTAATACAGCGATAATTTATAATTAAGAATTAATTAGAAGTTTATATGAAATAAAAAGAACTAAATAATCAATAAATTAGGTTTAAAATGAATATAGTATTTTAACAAATATATTCGAACGCGTACGAAAAGTTCGAAAAGTTTTTTATTTTCGATAGCTACGAGAATTATTTTTTAATAAAATTCGAAAAATATTATGTTAATAATAATATTTTTGCGTTTTGTATATTCGCACATTTTTCGTATCGGCTTTAACCTTTTAACGTATATTGTTTTTTATTTGAAAACGCGTTGATTTGTGGTATATCGAAGATTTAATATAACGTTATTATATTTATATTACTAAGAAAGATTTTCTTACCGGCTCTTACAACGCGTTTTAAGTTATTATAACGTTCGGTGGTATCAAATTTGGATTCGTAAAAGTTGGTTTTATTTTATTCGATTTTAATAACCTTTTTTTGAATTTAAGGTTTGTTTAATTATATTTACGCCGTCCGGTTTTTTATTAACTTTTGCCGGTTTTATTTTAATTTTTACAGAGATCTTTATAAATATCCGTAAAATAATAAAATAAAAACGATATTTAGAAAAAAGAATTAAAAATTATTAAGGTAATTCGTTAATAAAAATATTTAAGTTAGCTAATTTTATAATAAAAAGTCATATGTTATTATTATATAAAAGCGCTTTTTTAAAAAGAAATTTAATTATATAAAACGAATTATATATTAAATAAAAGTTGCAAAATCAAAAAGAAATATTTTTAAGAAAAGGAATTATTTACTATAAATAAAAAGATAAGCTTTTTTAGCCTAAGAAGGAGGTGGTAATAAAAAAAATGTAGTTAATAATAATTAAAAAAGGTTATCGTAAAAGGGTTAAATTTAAAAACCGGAAATGTAACGTTTACATTAAGTCCGAGTATAATATACGTATTAATAACGAAATTATAAATATATTTAGTGAAAGAAAATCCGATTAATTTGAATTACTGCCATATATTATTATTAGGTTATGTGATTTTGTTGCTACGGAGTGCTAAAAATCATCTGGTGAGGTGGTGCATCTAGTAAGGTGGTATAGGGCGTTATCGTTTTTATCGTTTTAGTACCCGATTTTAATAGCTAAGTTTTTAAATATTATAGCATACTTGAATATTAATTATTTTTATTGTAATTAAAAAAGTTTTTAAATTATATCTCCTTTTTCGTCCGGGTTAATAAAGTTATTTCGGAATTTATTTTCGAAATTAATATAATATGTAAAACCCTTTTAGGTAAATTTCTTTTCGGGTCTTTAACCTTTAAATAATTTCGTATAATAGGTTCGATCTAATATACGGCATTTTTAATAAGGCTGGTTATTATAATAGGAATTTGATTTGGCTGATTTTTTTATTTTAAAAATTAAAGGTACGCCCTGGCCTAAATAAAAAATATTTAAACGTTTTTTTTATTTTTATTATAAAGGTTAGTGTTATGACCAACCAAGCTTAGCTTATTGGCAGACGGTCGGAGGTTAAGAAGATTATCTCCGGTATAAAACTTTGGATTACATAATATAGATCCGAATAAATCCTCGGATCCAAGGAGATCTATGTACTTAAGAGGTATAAATTCGAAAGAATTTCTGGATTTATAAAGATTTAATTTACTTATCCGGTATAAATCTAAAAAAAATAAACGAATTTAAACGGATTTTAATTAAAATATATACGTTCGTTATTTTTATAATTTAAATAATAATCAGTTTATAATTATAATTTAATTATTTAAATTATTTACGATTATTTATTATTAGTAAATATAATTATTATTTTATTATTTAAATTTTTACGATATTATTATTAATATAAATCGTACGATTAAATTTAAAAAATAATCAAATTTATAATTATTTTACGTTATAAAATTTTATTTAATAATATTATTAAATTTTAAACAATATTTAATATTATTATTATATCGATTAATACCGTAAATAACGTTATTTAATAACTTTAAGCAGAAGTTACTAGATTTAAGAATAAGGTTAAATAATTTAAAAATTAACTTAAAGCCGAAATATTAACGATAACGACTATTAAAATTAAAGCTAAAAAGTCGGAACTTTACGATAAAAAAGGGAACGTTTAGATATTCCTTACCTAGGCCAGGGCGTACCTCCGGTTTCTGAGATTAGAAAACCCGCCAGGTCAAATCCTTACTATGGCAGCTTGCCTTATTAAAAACGCCGCAAATTAGTTAGAACCCATTATGCGAAACTACCTAAAGGTTAAAAGTCCGATAAAGAAAAGATTACCAGGAAAGTCTTTGAACATTATATCAATTTCGAAGACAAGCTCCGAAACAATTATAACCCTTTACCAGAAATACAACAAGGACTTCAGGAAGCCAAAAAGCTCTCCCAAGCAGCAGTTAAAAAGGCCACTTCTACAATGTTAACCCCTGTGGAATGGCTTCAAGAGTATAAGAGATGGAAGAAACTTAAAGAGTACAGTTCACCTCTTTAGCCAGAACGACTACAAAAAAGAAACGATCAAGGAATATTCGACGCTTAGACCAAGGAATACCGAAAATAAGACGAAGACCTATGCCCAAAAAAATCTAATCGGCACGGAAAGCTTTACGTAATTAATTGCAAACGATATTAATACAGAATATACGAAAATTATAAAGAATATAGCGTATAACGGATTATGTAAATATAATAATAAGGCTGTAATTTTAATAATTAGATAAATAATAATCCGAAAGGTTAAAAATAATACCGATATTTACAAAAAATAACGACTTGAAATAAAATTATTTAATTAATAAAATTTAAAAGTTAACTAAAAGAAAAGAATTATTTTTAAAGAAAATTTATTACCATAATTAGTACGATTATTAAACGCAAAAAAAATTAATTTAAAGGATAGTAAAAAAAGTATTACCAAAAAATAATTACGGATTTATAATTGCAGGTAACGTTTATTAAAAACTTAATAAAGCGAAACGCTTTTTAAGAAAAGATTTAATTTTTTTTTTTACGGAAACGAAATTTTAAAATTAAAATATATTATTAAAAAGGTTTTTTAGAAGCAAATTATTTATTGGGAAATTACGTTACGTTAATGAAATAAATATTTATAATAGCTGTAAAGAAATTAAAGAAACGACTTTTAAAACGAATTATTAGGTTTGAAAATAGCTTAAAAAATCAACGTTACCTGTAAAAAAGTTTTAACTGGCAAAAAGAATAAAGGTAAATAATAATACCTTAAAGAAATTTGTACATAATAAAAGCGGCAAAAAAAGAATTAATTATAATATAAGTACGAATTAAAAAAAAATTAATATATCGTAATAATAAACTGCGGATTTATATAAGGAAATTATAGGGTTCCAAAAGTAATAAATAAATTATAATTACCATAACGAAATAAGTAAAATTTTCTTCGAGGTCGAAAATCCCGAAAGTTAAATATTTAATTATAATAACGGATAAATTAAATACGAAATTAATTATGTTAAAACCTTTATTAATAGAAAAAAGTAAACTATTAATTTTAATATTATCTTAATAAAGGATTACAATATAATTTTTAGGTTGTTATAAGTAAAGCAGTATAATTTAACTATTAATTAAAAAATTAATTAAGTAAATTTTGTTTTATTTTTTACCGATATGTAAGATATAAATAATACAAAAGGTTAATATTCGATTAATAAATTTAACAAATATAGGTATAAGAATACGATAAAAACTTTATTACCTAAAGGGATAAAATACGCAATAACTAAATAGCATATTAGAAAAAAGGCGCATTATTACAAATTTTAAATTACGATTTCGGTAAATAAATAATAACTTATTATTAAAGCCCAAATATTTCCCAAAATACATGATTAAAATATTATTAACAAATTATAGATATAAGCGATTATTTTAAAAAGCATAAAATTACGAAATAATTTTTAAAAATGGCAAAACGATTATTTTTTACTTTATTTATAATTTAAACCAGATAAAATTAAAGGTATTATATAATTACCTTAAAAACAAACTAAAGAAAAATTATATATAATGTTTTAAATTATTAATAAAATATTTAATATTTTTCGTATTAAGGAAAAATAAAATATTACGATTCGTTATTAATTATAACCAATTTAACAATATTCTTATTAAAAATAAAATCTTATTATTATTAATTACCGAAACAAAATTTATTTATACGGAATTTAATAATTTATATTTTTAAATTTAAAAAAGGGATATAATTGATTATTAATTAAGCCAAATAATGAATAGAAAATAATCTCTAGACTTAAATACGAACTTTTTAAATACCGGATTATATTTTTTGAATTTACGAACGTATTAATAATCTTTTAGCAAATAATTAACTACGTATTACAAATATATTTGGATATTTTCGTTATATATTACCTTATTAATTTCTTACTTTATTCGAGAACTTTAAAAAATATATATATAATATGTTTATAAAATCTTATAAATATTATAAAATATTAATCTTTTGATTAACGGCGAAAAAAGCACCTTTTATTGCAAAAAGTGGAATATTTAAAATATATTATTATCTTTAAATATATTAAGATAAACTTTAAAAAGGTTATAATAATCGAAAAATACATATAATGTATTAAGGTTAAGAAAATATAAATATTTTTTAAATTCGTTAATTATTATAAAAGATTTATAGGTAATTTTAACAAAATATATACATTATTTATAAAGTTTATTAAAGAAAGTAATATAAATAAATATTAAAAAAATAAAAGGTTCTTTAATAAATCAAAAACGCTTTAATTAATAAATCAGTACTAATTATATATAATTTAAAACGACTAGTTAAATTAAAAATTAACGTTTCGAATTACGTTTTAATAATAATGCTCGAATATCGAAACGATTAAAACAATCTTTACCTTATTACTTTTTACTTTTATAGGTATTAGAAAGTTAAGTTAAATTACTTTATATATAATAAGGAATTTTTAATTATCGTTAACGTTTTTAAGAAATTTAAATATTGTTTTAAAGGTACTATCTATTAAACTAACGTATATACGGATTATAAAAATATTATATACTTTTTTACGATATAAAAACTAATTAAAAAATAATAACGTTATATAAAATACCTTTTTAAATTCGATTACGTTATTATTTATCGTAAAAAATCAAAAAATGGCAGAATAAATATATTTAGCAAACGACCTAACTTAAAAGAACTTAAAGTTAAAATATAATAAATAATTTCTAACGTAATATTTGAAAAATATTCATAATAATAACGAAGTATTACGATAAAAGAAATTTTAGTTAATATATATTAATATATATAATAATATAATAATAACCTACCCGAAAAATAACGAATAAATAAAATTTAGGTACCAAAAAAAATTAGAAAAATCTGATATAAAATATATATAAATATTAATTATATAAGTACTTAAAAATTTATAAAACCTTAAAACGCTTATAACGGATATATTATTTTTTTAAAATAAAATTAACTATATAAAAGGTAATACGAATATATAATATTTACGTTAATGCAAAAATACGATAATATAAACCTTCTGAAAAGTTATAATTACCATTAATCGTTAAACGATTATAAAATCTTAGTACATTTAACTTTATTATTAAATTCCTTATATAAAAAATCTAGTTATAAAAATATTACGATAGTATTTTTATAATCGTTAATTAATTTACGAAATCTCTTTAGTTCTTATTTTATAACGAAAATATCGATATAAAATAATTCATATATATTTTTCTTAAGTAAATTTTAAATATTTACGAATTTCTAACGGAGATTATATTACATAAAGATATAATCTTAGGTTTAAAATTTTTGATAAAACTTAATAACCCCATTTAAATTAAATTATAAATAAATAAATAAATAGAAAAAATAATTAAATATTAAAAATGTATTTATAATATTGTATTAATTACGAACAAATTAATTAACGGATTATTAGTTATATAATTAACTTATAATATTAGTTATCACGAAAACATTAAAATAACTTTAATAATTATTAATTTTGGTTTTATATTAGGAAATTTATAAAGGTTTATACGAAAAATCAATTAACAAAAAAATAATTTTAATATTAAAATTATTAAAATAATTATATATATTAAAATAAAAACAAAATTTGAATTCGTACCTAAATAAATATATAAATATTTTAATTAAAAAAACGAAAGAAATTAACCTTTTCGGAAAAGGAAATGGTTTATTTAATTCCTAAAAATATTTAACCAAAAAATTCAACAAAAAATTCGATTTTAAAGATATTAATTTATATAAAATTATTAAAAAAAATTAAAAAAATATTTTCGAATTAAGATTATTACCGAAAATTAACCTCCATTTAAATTTTAATATTTCTTTATTTAAATTAATAATAAATACGGTTAAAAGTAATATAAAATAAAAGAAAAAGGTTATAAAAAACGTACCGGTTTACAAAAACAAATTTAAATATACAGAAATAAAACAAATTTATTCAATACTTAATTAAATAAAAAAATTACTTAAATTCCGAAAACATTTAAAAGCTTGTAAAAGACCTTACGAATACCTAACACCTTTTAAAAAAACTGTTATTAATAACGTCGAGGTTATTAAAATTAAAGTTCCAGTTTATGTTACCTAACGATTCTCAATTAAATTTTAAGGTTTTAATTAATAAATTATTCCGTAATTTAAATACATTACGTAATCTATATAATTACTTCGGTTTTTAACCTTTTTTATTTTTTTTAATTCGTTTAAAAATTAAAGGCCGTAATTTGCCATTTCGATACCTTTAATGCAAAAAAAACTCTTATTATTAACGTAATTATTAAAAACGAACGATTATTTTATTTAATTTTTTTACGATCAAAATAACCGCTTTTTAACTAAAATTTCTCTACGTTTTATACGTTCTGATTTTTAAATAATATTACGTAAGGAATTAAAGAGTATACCCGTACCGTTACAACTCCGTTTTTTCAGAACATAATTTTCGTAACAAACCGCGTCCTTTATTATAACCTATTTTTTTTATTTTTAAAATATAAAAAATAAAATATAACTTCGAAACTTTATTATTAAATAAAAGAAGTTAAAAATTTACATTTTTTATCTTAATTAAAACGTTTACAAAATTTTTACTTTTTAATAGAGTTAAATATAACGAATAAAACCCTTAAAAAATAATATATAAAAAAGAATTATTTACCGAATGAACGTAATAAATAATTAGTCTTTAAATGCAAAAATTCTAAAAGAAAAAAATCGTATTCTAATTAACTAAACTTAATTTATTAACAAATAGTTAAAAATTAAAAAAATTATCTTTAACGTAAAACTTTAAAATACAGAACATAAATCCGAATAAATATTCGGATTTAAAAAAATTTATGTATTTAAAAAATATAAATCTAAAAAAATTTCCGAATCTATAAAAATCTAGTATATTTATACGGTATAAATCCGAAAAAATAAACCGATCCAAACGGATCTTAATTAAAATATATACGTTTATTATTTCCATAACTTAAATAATACCAGCTTATAATTATAATTTAATTACTCAAATTACTTACGGTTATTCATTATTACCAAACGTAATTATTACCTTATTGCTTAAATTTCCAAGATATTATTGCTAACATAAATTGTACGACTAGATTTAATAATTGGTTAAGCTTATAACCGTTATAGTTAGGCTTTTTAGTTTT
Organism: Monosporascus sp. CRB-9-2; assembly: GCA_004155915.1. Taxonomy (NCBI): domain Eukaryota; kingdom Fungi; phylum Ascomycota; class Sordariomycetes; order Xylariales; genus Monosporascus; species Monosporascus sp. CRB-9-2. The sequence continues at coordinate 99,559 of QJOA01000064.1, read as the reverse complement.
AATCCTGGCAGTTATTATAGTTAATATTTTAACTTTAAATTATCATTTAAAATACTTAACCTTATTTTTAAGTCGGATAATTTTTTATTTCAAGTTCTTAAATAACGTTATTTATCGTATTAATTAACATAATAATAATATTAAATATTACTTAAAATTTAACGGTATTATTAAATACAGATTTATAACGTATAGCGGTTATAAATTTAATTAATTATTAAACTTAATTATACGGTTTATATTAATAATAATGTTATAAAAGTTTAAATAATAAAGTAATAATTATATTTAATAATAGTAAATAACTGTAAATAATTTTATTAATCAATTTTTTTTAGATTAATATTCTTTAAATTATAAAAATAATAAATATATATATTTTAATTAAGCTCCGTTTAAATCTATTTATTTTTTCGAACTTATATCGTATAAGTAAACTGGATTCGTATAAACCCGCAAATTCTTTTAAATTTAAAGATTTATTCGGATTTATATTACGTAATTTAAAGTTTTATATCGGAAATAATCTTTTTAACTTTTAACCGTTTGCTAATAAGTTAAGCTTGGTTGGTTATAACAGTAACTTAAAATCTTATATCGGAAACAATTTATTTAACCTCTAACTATAACGGCTATAGGCTTAACCAACTATTAAACCTAGTCGTACGGTTTATATTAGCAGTAATATCGTAGGAATTCAAGCAATAAGGTAATAATTACCTTTAATAATAACAGATAACCGTAAGTAATCTGGATAATTAAATAATATTGCAAGCTGGTACTATTTAAACTATGAAAATAACGAACGTATATATCCTAATTAGGATCCGTTTAGATCCGTTTATTTTTTCGGATCCATACCGTATAAATAAACTAGATCCTTATGGATCCGGAAATTCTTTCGGATCTATACCTCCTAAATACATAGATCCCCTTAAATCTGAGGATCCATTCGGATCTATGTTACGTAATTCAAAGTCTTATATCGGAAATAATCTGCTTAACCTTTAACCGTCTGCCAATAAGCCAAGCTTGGTTAGTCATAATATTAACCGTATGCCAATAAGTTAAGCTTGTTTGGTTATAACAAATAAATAGCTGTCTATACCGGAACATAAGGTGTTTTATTTACCCGGTAATATTTGACATTTTAATCTATTATTCCCTTATAACTTTGAACATATTTGTCGCCTGATAGTAAAAGTAATATTTTTAAAATCCCTAATTTTTTGCGGTTATTTGAATATCGGGCTTAACCTAAGAAAATAGTTATATTATTAGATATATATTATTTATTAACAAAATAGTCATTTTATTCGGGTTTTAAATGTAAAATATATTAATTTTATAATAATATAGCTTTTTAGGCCATATATAATAATTAAAATAATAAAAGTAATATTATTATCAAGCCTTCGATTAATATAATCTAACGGTAAAGTTTAAAAAATCTTTACGATTTTATTTGGTTACGATTTCGAAGGTATAACTGAATTTGAAAAGGTTAAAGTATAAAGCTGTTAATAAAGTTACTTAAAAAGAAAATAGGATTATTGTACGTAACATATGGGGCCTATATATTCTAGATACGTTGTCGATATATTTTTAATCTTCCGACATAACGTACAATTTTTTACAAAAGTTATATACTAATACTTCGTTACTTATGCAATAGCTTCCATTTTTAGCCCAGCCCCTTGCTAGTCCAGGCCAGCCCCTACTAGCCAGGTACCTTTTACATCATTTTGTTAATGATTTATTAAAAAATTAGTATAGCTATTATTAACCTGCGAAATAATGCCAGGTTTCGAATCGGACGATTTACGCATTTCGCGATGTATATATATAAAAATTATATCTATTTTAACACTAAGAACGCTTTTTAAGATACCCAAAGTGGTCTACGGATATCCATTAATGGCCATCTATATGGGAAAATCGCCAGTTCCATCCATATATTTTTGTATGGTGGTGGATGGACGTTAACCCACCCCCCGGGGATGCTTCGTGGCGTGGATTGCATTGCTTCGACCCCTGATTGGGTGGTTTTACAAGCACGGATTGGTACAGCTAGCGTGTAACTATCACAACAGGATGACCACGGCGGTCTCCAGCTACGCCGGGTGGGGTCGCTGCAGAATTACCGGTGGCACACCCGGCTAGTTTAACAATGGCCGCGGTGCCAACTCAAGTATAAGCTAGGTGGAAAATTCAAGATGATTCGGCGGTCTTAAGGGATGGGAGAACCCAGCCCGATGCGGCCAATCAGGACTAATGGGAGAAGTAAGAACTATGTGGAATAAGTGCAGATGATAATCTTTTTAGCTCGATTCCCTTTACACACCACGGTTGTTACGCTTTGATTACTAGTCTGCCGGGCATCCATCATCATTGTGCGTACTCCAGACTCTACGCTACTAGTATCGTCCTGAATCCCGGTGGTGAAAGGAATGCGGATTGATATGTATTTGCTTATTTCGAGATAGTAAACATTGATACTTAAAGTCTTTAGAACATAAGGATAATTAAAGCTGTTCCAAGATAATTATGACATGAATGAAGAGTATCAAAGTTCGGGTACCCACCTAGTACGTAGGCAAGTACCTATCACGCACGGACCACGACATGACAGCCGAAACAGCTGCGCAGCGCTACCCAGCCACCGGGATTTTTAGCTCCTTGCTGATTCACGTGTTGACGCTTGTTTCTTTTAGTCAATAATCTCCAACATCCTCTTTCAATCTCCCACCCGCAATACATACGAACAATTGATGGCGTTTCCGCCCTGACCCTTATCGCCTTTCTCGATGCAGCACTTTTCACGTCAAAGGCTCGGCTCAAAGGTATCCGCACCCGCGGGTAGACGCGCACGCCCGCTCAAGGCCACGCGCCGAGTGCGAGCGGTCATTCGCGACCAAAGCCATCTCTACCGTCCTCTACCCGTTGTCTACGGCCAACGGAAGACCCGGGGCTTTGGTAAGGGGCTGTAATCCAGCTGCCTGCCCGCGATAACCGACGTCGCCTCGGGCGGTGTGGCTGGGCTGGAGCGTGCGGGGACGACGCCCTTCCTTTTGTTTAACTCCCCCTCCCAACCTCGGAGTCGAGGCTGCTCCTCTGCCACCAGAAGCCTGGGAGGGTGGGATTCTGTCCACTGCCACGGCGACAGAGGGCCAAGCCATGATTCGATATCTTATAACCTGCCTGTTCTGTGCTTAGTATGTCTACTGACGCTGTACAGGTGATATGATGTGATGTCGTCGACGGCCTCCGATTCCGATCCGGACCCGGCTCCTACCACGACACCACCACCGACACTGATTCCGACCGCGAATTCCGATATTGACGTTACAGCACAGCCGGCTGTCGTGGCATGGCGGGGCTCCAATGGCGAGGACCAGTCTCTACCGCAGCTGAACTTGGACCTGCACTACAACGCCCGTTCCAACAAGGCATTTTTCAAGTTGCGCATTGCCGTAGCCCTCAAGGCCCACCCGCGTCCCCGAAAGACCAACGTCTTCCTTTTCATCCATCCGGAGCGTATAAGGACCGTCACTCTCAATGAATCCCCTTGCTCGGCGGAAGCGAAGACATTGGGCCCTGATGCCTTCTGCCTGCGCTTCGACCTGAAGAGAGCCCCGGCCCTCGTCGTGCCCAAAGACTCCTTAGCTCCGCGGAACCAGACGTCTGGTAGCATGCTGGATTCTCTGCGAGCGCTCGCCCAGCAAACCACCTTTGCCGTGTACTCCAGCATACCGTGCAGAACCCTACCAAGGCAGCGGCTACTTTCGCTCTGCGAGGCAGCGTCCAGCGACGGACTAAGGTCCATCGCTGCTCATAGTAACATTGCCAGTCTGTATGCTGGTAATGGTGGTAAAGTCATTGAGACGGATACCTTAGGCATTTCTGCTACTGCTGCCGGTTATGAACATGACGCTGCGCTTGAGCTTCCCGCGGAGAACCCTCCTGCCTATAATGAGCTCCCTGCTGGATCGCAACGCCCAGGTAAGTGGGCATCTATTATGAGCATCCTGGCCTACTAACACGTTGCAGTAGAACCCAGTCCTCCCAAAAAGCGGCGGCGAAGCAGCCCCCAACCATCTATAAGCGTTGACCGGAAATACATCGAGGATATCTGTGCACACATCATAGACAGCAAGCTTGCAGACCTGAGACGTGATGTCACCAAGCAGCTGCAGGACCTTGAAACTCGTGTCATAGAATATGTAGAGGAGAATCTAAGCGTTCAGCGGAAGGATATCACGGAGGATATAGGCGACAAGATAGAAGATGAGTACTATGGCCTGAAGTTGGATCTACAAAACTATGTACATGAAGAGATGGAGGATACCGAGGGCCGGATCCTAGATCACCTAAGCAATGCGAGCGTAATGCTACAATTTAATACTTAACAGTACATCGACCCCGGCACGGATTCCACGGAATCACCCGACGCCATAGTTTTAATCTGGCAAACAAGCTGCGACGACAGGCAGAGTGACCCCTGGCTTATATCTATCTTATCACTATTGTAGATAGGTCTCTAGCCTTTCGATTATGGACGCTTATTATGGGACCACCTAACAGAATAATTACTTTGCGAGACAGAGGTTATTAGCCAATACCAAGAACCAAAGAACTACTCCGTGAGCAAGTCATCGAAGAGATGCTGGCTGAGGGCCCACTAAGACACCCTCCCTAGAGCCCCATCCGAAGAAGTGAAAAATCAATACCTCGAGGTAAGTCTCGTTCGGAGTCCAAGCACCCTTCAATATTGTTTCCAAGCTGCATATCTCTGCTCGGGCCCACCCATCGGTCTCGCGTCCCACTCCACCCCGGGCTTACTCGATTCTGGGCTCAGGTAGTTGTCAGCGGGTTCCCGATATTGCCTACCCAGGTCGATATCCTCTGGGCAGAACAGGATCTCGTTTGATATCCTAGTACCCCATGCACTCTTGGAAGGCAACCTGGAGTATTCCCGCGAAGAACTGGTTGTACTTGGCATCCATGGCCTGAGCGACTCACCTGGTCTTAAGGGCGTCGGGCTCCGCAACCATACCAGGACTCCGGGGTGCAGGTGCCGCCACGGATTTCGACACGCCTGCTCCGCACACGATTTCGTGGCCAGGAGCAAGGCGTTCAACCGCGTCCGGACGAAGCGCGAGATTGGTCAGCACGTACGGTTCCGCGGCGGTATCATGCAGCTCCGCCTCGTTATACACCGTTTCGAATAGAGGTAACCGGGTTTCCCGCCCACTATGCGTTCTTTGTAACTATTGCAGGTCGGCCTGGCCCTCCTGTCGGGGAGTTCCACTTGGTTGGGTCTCCAAAATTTGACGTTAATGATTTCCTGGGCCTCGTCGTACGGGCAAGACTTTACGGGCCTCTCCGGGGCATGCCAGTGGGAAAGAAGGCCACACCCGTTCAAGTAGGGAGGCGGCGCCTCTTCGGCGACACCGGCGATCTCGAGAAGAGTCGGCGTGAATTCTATGCGCACGCCGGGAAGAGTCGAGCTGACCCCCTGGGGTACGCTCGGACCGCGCACGATAAGAGGCAGACTGGTATCTTCTCGATAAAGCAGGCCCACCGCCGAAAATTCGGTGGTTGCGGAGGTGATACCCGTTATGGGTTGTGTAGATGACGTAGGTCTTATCCAAGACCCATTTGTCCCCGAAGAGCTTGACTACATCCTCGACCATCTCGTGATCGGCCAGGAGCGTTCGGAGTCTCGCCTTGTGTGTTACATCCACAAGCCGGATATCGAGCTGGCTTATCGGCTCCAGGGCTTTCACCCAGGCCACCTTCTGCCTTTGATATTGATCCGGAGGATTGAAGTTCCCGTCCGTAGGGCTTGGGACTTGCGCATCCGGAACACATGTCGGCATGTGTCGCCGGCGCACTGCAGCCAGTTGCGGGGCGTCATGTGGCGCCGTCGGGGCAATCGTCAGGAAGAAGAGCTTGTCCGGCCCGGTCAGATACTTGAGCTGATTTAACTTCTCGGCCTTGTGACGTCCGACTGGTGGTAGTTGCGACAATGGACCGGCGTGTCCCCGTTGGTGCTCATGATAACCTTGCTATGTTGATACTGATAAGGGTCAAGGAGGGCATCGATGTCTGTGAAGCCCTTAGGTGACTGGGCGTAGTTGCCGACGTCGAACCCATTCACGAACTTGCCGAGGTATTCCGCGATGTACCCGTTCGACCATCCAGGGCGGCAGGTAGTCCTCGTTCTCTCCCGAGCCGACTCACTTATCGTGGCTGACCCCGGCGGTGATTGCGTAGGTGCTGTTGGTTATTTTGAGCCGCCGGATTTTGGAATTTATTTGTTTGTTAGTTTTGACCGCGAAGGAGAGCGCTCCCAGCCGGACAGCACTGAGATACGGTCCCATAATAGTTGGTAAAAGTCGCACCTTCGGATATTAGCGCTCTCTGGACGACCGGCATATAATGTAACGAGTTATGGTAGAGGTCTTGGTCGCCCATAAAGATAATATTCGGCTTAGCGGCTGAACATTGAGCCACCGAAACGGAACGGCTCGTAGGCGACACGCCGGCCAGAGAAAACGGGGATGTGGGAGATGGTTAGAACGGGTTCCAAGGATTCTGGTGCTGAACCGCGCGCCGCGGCAGCACAATATGCCCTCCTTTTAATGCCCGAAATCCAAGCCCGAGTAAAAGGGGGTGGAGGGTATCGTTGCTGCTAGCCTCCGGCATCGCTTCGCCGCCCAAGGCCTTCGGCTTTCGGCTCCTCGTTCCGCCTCCGGCATTCCTTCGACCCCCCGGCCCCCCTATCGCATCAACGGCTAGTCAGGTCGATGATCAGGCAGAGCTTACAGGCCTTAACAGGCAGCTAGGTCGACGATAAGGCCAGGCCAGTTAGGTAGGGCAGGTCAAGCGCCAGAGCTTCAGGTTATTGCCAGGTCTCTCACGGGCCATACAAATTGGCGGGAGATGGACCTGTACGCACGGGCCGCATGGTGTTTACCTTTGCTTTCTTATTTGGGACGTGCCAATATCCAAATACGGAACTCAAGTCATAGGGGGAAGAAAAAATGCGACCCAGTAACTCTTCGTTTCACTCCCTTCGCAATCTCAGTACGTTAGAACCAAGATACTATGTTCGCTAGATTTCAGGCGCTCGGAATCTCCACCGCTTTTCCCGCTAATCCGTGACCTATATTTTGTGTCTATGCAACTGAGACCACCAGCTTCTTCCCTGACACGGCGCCGGACTTCAACAAGCGGATTCCATCCAAGATCCCCTCAAAGCTGCCCGAGACCATCTGCACTGGGTGCGGTCTCAGCTTCCTTTCATCTAACAGTTTCTGAAATACGGTAAAGAAGCGCACCGCCGTCTCGTGCTTCTCCTGGCTAGCCGGACGATAGTAGGCCCCCGGCAGTGCCACCTCCTTTCCGAAAACTTCCAATGCCATCACAAATTCCACCTTGACGGCACGCCGGGTCCGTAGCTCCTCCGGACATACCTCCAGGCACGCGTACCGGCCACCAGTACGACCTATCGCCGCATGGCAGAACGCCACTGACTCCGGGTCGGTAACGCAGTCGAGGGCATAACGCAGGCGACCGCCCGCGTGCAGGCGCACCTGCTCGGCGGCACCTGGCGCGGCGTAGTCGAAAACGGCGGCGGCGCCGCGGTCGCGCACCATGTCGAAGTTGCGCGGCGAACAGGCAGCTATGGGTGGAAGCCCCGCGAGGCGCAACAGTTGGACGGCCATGGCGCCGGTGGCTGTGCTGGCGCCGTAGACGAGGACCGGCTGCGGGTCGGCGGCGGGCGTCCAGGGGGTGGCGTCCAGGCCCAGGCCCCCGGCCCACAGCGCGCATACGCTCGTGCTGAGGCCCAAACCAAGCGTCGCAGCCTCCTCGACTGCGAGATACTTCGGCACGCGTAGCACAAGGTCCGCGGGCGCGCGGACATACTCAACGAAAGCGCCGTTGCTCCTGTCGGCCGGATTGGACCCGTGCACTGTGCCAAGCACGACGTCGCCTACGCACAGTTCAGTTCTGGTCCCGTCCGCAATTTCGGCTACGGTTCCGGCGAAGTCATTCCCAATGATGGCGCCTGGGCTGGGGTGGAAGGCGCCCATCTTGTAATCGTAGGGGTTGAGGGCAAAGGCCGCCGTCTTCACTAATATCGTCCCTGGTAGCAGTGGTGGAAGAGGCACATTGTCTGCGAGTATTGCCTGTCCTTTCTCTCCTTGTACAATGGCTTTCTGAGTGCAAGGTAGGGCGTGGGCGCTAACTGTCTCCGAGAACATCATGGGCGTCATGGCATGGGTGTTGGCTAAAGGAATTACGGGCGCAGCAAGATGGGTAATATGAGCATATTGTAGGTAAGTCTCGAGTGGAATGAGGGGAGACGAAGCTGCCTTATATGGCCGAACGTCTTCCGTATTGCTTTTATCTAGAGCTTACCCCAGTCTCGTTGCTGGATATTTCCAAAATGCGGGTGGAAGTGGGGCCATTTTTCAAATCCGACCCTCAGGTTCAACTCTGGGAGGAATGTCATAAAGCCTATATCGAGATTTTTTTTCCTTTTCTATTTTGTTCCCATTCCGTCTGGCAAAACACCAAACCCAGAGGAAAAGAAAATAGTAAGAATAAAGGACGAAAAAAAAGGTTTCTGTGTTACGGATTCCAATGGTGCCCAAAACATCAAAACCCACCAAGCTATCTTGGCCTTCCTCTGAGACGTGTAGAGAGGGTTAGCCAGCTCAGCGTTTTCGGTTCGTGCAGAAAAACGCCTGAGAGGTCGACGAGGTACCGGGAAGTGAGGCTATCTATCTATATAGAGGATGGAATCTGGTATCTAAGCTGAGTGCATAACAAGCTGGATGTCTCGCTCATCCATCTTGGACTAGTTGCTATGCTAAACTGCCTCGCCACCCGAATTTTCAGTTTTAGTCTGTGGCGTCGGGTCAGTTCTAGCATTCTCCTCTTTTAGTCCATACTGGGTGTCAAGCTCCTGTCTCAGAGGCACCTCGAGCTCGAGAAGAACCAGCAAGGTTGCCAGCCCCGAGAAGACCACGCCTATGATGAAGACCCGCCTCAATGCTTCTCGGTATGCAGCGCGTATCTCACCCTGCACGGGCAGGGAAAACTGCTGGATAAAGCCCGCGGAGGCATCCTGATATGCACCGCCTCTTGCGAGCATCTCGCGCGCCACGGGGTCCGAAATCGTGTTCAGCATCTCATCGATACGGTTATTAAAGATGGCCGCTGGGATTGCAACCCCCCAAATGCTTCCAAATGCGCGCAGAAAGCTCCAAGCTGACGTCGCCGCGGCCTGATCGGCCTCGGCCACTGGAGCCTGGAATGCAGGAAGTAGAGTATCGATGATGACACCGATCCCCAATGCAGCGATTATTTGAAATACAGCCCATTCAGGGATAGAAGTATTCTCCGAAAGCAGCGAGAGCAGGCCAAACCCAAGAGTCTGGAGGGCGAAGCCGGCGAAATGTACCGGTACAAATTTACCCCATTTGCTAATCGCAATAGCAGCAATGGCGGCCCCGGGAATTCCGGCTATAGATTGCGGCAGAAGCGAATACCCTGCGCGAGATGACGAATATAGGGCTACGGACTGGAAGTATACCGGAAGGAAGAATAAAAACCAGAAGTACAATATCGAGTTAAGAAAGGTGTTGACGAGGACAATGATCGACGTACGATGCGTGAACAGTCTCACCGGGGTGACAGGTTCTGGTGCGAAGCCGCTGACCTCGAAGCCTCCGAATATAAAGAAGCCCACAAATCCCAGGTTTAATGGGACTAGTGTATGCCACGATGACCAGGGGTAGATCGTCCCAGCGTAAGTGAGAGCGTAAAGGATGGCCACGGTGCTAGCCATTAGTATGCCATTGCCTATGTAGTCAATGCGTTTCATTTTCTCCTTGAATGACATCTGCTTGTCATACTTGACATGGAGGAATAAAAACATCATGACGAGCGATACGCCGCCAATCGGAATGTTCAGATAGAAAACCCAACGCCAAGACGTCGAATCAACGATGGCACCGCCGATGAAAGGACCTAAAGCGGTCCCAACGCCGAAGACAGCGAGGAGGATTGCTACGTAATATCCCCGCTGGCGCAATGGAACCAAGTCGGATACGATAATGTCTGAGTAATGATTGGAGCGTTGGCGCTGTGCAAGGACTTCAGGTCGGACACAAGAACTCACTATTCATCAAGATGATTCCTCCAGAGCCAATGCCTTGAACCGCGCGGCCTGCTATCAACATGGAACCGCTAGTTGCTCCTCCGCATATCCCACTTCCCAGTGTGAATAGTGCCACGATGGACAGGTAGACCCATCTTCGACCAATAACATTGCATAATTGACCGAGCAGAGGCTGAGATACCGCACTGGAGCATTCTCTCAGCATAAACTCAATGATCGAGACATGAAGAAGAACTAACCTACAGACGAAGAAAGCATTCGTGATCCAGATAAAATCTTCCCGGAGCTGAAGCTCGGTCAGGATTTTGGGGGCCGAAGTCGTCACGACTGTGTGTTCCAAAGCGGCAAGAAGACCCGTAACGGCTAGCCCGCTTATAATTGCCCAGAAACGAAAGCCTCGCTCAAAGTCTTTTGGACCGTCATCGGCGGCGGCCTGGGTGAGGGTTTTATCGGTCATATCACTTATAGGTCAAGCCAACCTGACTCGAGACGAGGCAGCCCCAGATTGAATCAACACTAAGTGTCGTCACGACAGTTCAGTCTATCGCGTTCAATGTCTGAAATGAAGGCTCGACATATGGATTGTGCCTCTCTTACCGCCTTGCTCTTAGCCTACGCTTCCCTTCCTATGTAAACGAGTTTGCGCCTACGTGGGGTTCGGGCTCTGCAGTGCTTTCGACGAGGATAGCTTAAAAAAGGGAAGGAAACTGGTAAATAAGCGTCATGAGCTGGGGGTGGAGGTCAAGGAACGAACTGTTCAATGTATTCTGAGGCCTTGGGGATGGATGCGCCATGGGCCGTTGATTGCTGCGAAGTAGCCGAGAGTATTTCTTGGCGATAACTCGTAAGTGTGAGAGAAACAAAATTCGGATATACGGACCGCCTGTGAAACCAGCAAAAGTGCACAAGTGACTGTCTGTGAAGATCTTGCCTGCTTACGGCGGTGACTCGCTCTCCTTGTGATTTGAAATCCAACTTTCCACGGGATAACGAAAGGGCGAACGAGGCTATGCTAAAAAAAAGCGGCGCAGCCTTGGAATGAGCTCGTTGATAAGGTGCAGCTGGAAGCTTACGGCTATGTACGGTTGCCTCAGCTAGCTCAGGCCTCGCTGGGTAGTTCTTCAAAGTACCGTTTTTTAGCGTTAAAAACTAACCAATCGAATGCCATATCCCCGTAAGTAGCTAGCGAGGCCTGGGCATTAGTTTCAAAAAATGGGTCTCGTTTCGGTATCGCCATCAAAATTATTAACTTTTCTTTCATATTTTTTAAAAATCTAAAGATTTAATTAAAAAGAAATTATTACGTAACCAGATTAAATCCGATAAGTATGTAACTTTATATATACGTCAAATAAAAGCTAATATATATAGGAATTTTTTTAATTCTTTTCGACGGCAATTGCAGCCAATATAGCAAAGTTTAGGTCTAGGAAATGGGCGACCGTAACGCTCTCATAGCTGCAACAGCACAACCATCGGTCGCGTCATTATGCACCGGGCTTTCCTTAACTCACTAAAATCAGGCCCTATTTTTGAGGTTGTGGCTGCGCCGTAGAAGCAGCCGTGGCTAGGGCTTCCAAAAAATATATAGCTTTAAGTACCGATCTATAAAAAGACTCATAGAAATCATAAACCTTAAAAATAAAGCCTAATAACAAGGTACAAAATATGATGCGTTATATCGGTATTTTATATAAATTTTCGAAAATTCATTTTAAAAACCTATAAATATAATAACGAAAAAAATATTAATAAAATAAAATAAAATTTTATTATATATATAACTTTTAAATTAAACTTAATTTATAAAACATATTTGAAAAACTATATTAAAATTTTTATTATCGGTAAACTTATAGTTTAAAATATTTTTTTAATTATTACAATGTAATTATTATATATAATATCTTATTATAAAGTTTTTAAAACTAATTTAATATTGAAAAAGTCCGTCTAGTTATTTTTTACCCGTAAAGAATATAATTATTGCGTTATAATTAAAAGAACATTCTTAACTTTAGTTAGCTTAAATCTTTACTAGCTCGTTTTTATATTCTTTTTTAATATATTATTATAACGTTAAAAATTAACCAATTAAATTCTATATCTCCGTAAGGAGCCAGCGAAGCCTAAAAGTTAGGTTTAAAAAATATGTTTCGTTTTCGGTACTGCTATTAAAATTATCAACTTTTTTTTTACACTTTTTAAAAAGTTTAGAAAATTAAAGATATGATATTAAATTAAGCTCGATAAATATATAATTTAATATACGCGTTTAATAAAAGTTAATATATATATTAAAAATCTTCTTAATTATTTTCGACTTTAATTATAATTAATATTGAAATGGAGCAGGGTGCAGGGTCGGACACATGGCCTGACTGATCAGTTAGTCAGCACCCCCTATGTATTTCTAGCGGTCCTTTTCGCCGGGCTCAACCCCGAGAACATCACCACTCATCATTCATAGTTTTGCTTTACTGGTCTCAACACCAGAATACAGCTTGCGTTGCCTTCATTATCTCTTGAACTCTGGGCTCACTCGTGACACGCTCTTCAATTATGCACTGATCAGGACCGATTCTCCCCGTCCCATTTCAATATAACTAAGTTTAAATTAAAGAAATAGGTAACCGTAACGTTTTTATAGCTTCGACAACATAACCATTGGTCGCGTCATTATATATCGGACTTCCTTAATATATTCTTTTCGAGAAAAGTCCGTATATTAATTATTTCGGCCGTACGAGATATAGTTAATACGTCGTAACTATAAAAAGGTTAAATTTAGCTAGGTCCGGAACGTCCTTATAACTATAACAGCATAACTGTCAGATATAAGGGACATTAGTTGTGTTGCATTGCATAACTAATTACAGGTGCTTTAAAGCGCATACCGCACTTTAATATAATCTAGTTACGTAATATATATAATCCGTTCGGAAAGAGCCTTTCCGTATATAGGGTGCTAGCGCACCTCCTGCTAGCTAATATACCCCCTTAACGCCTTAACGCAATTACGACGTTAACTATTACATTTTATTACTTATTAAAGCCGTAATTATTTATTTTATCTTTTTTCCGATAATTAAGTTCTTTTAATTAATCAATTTTTCCTTTGAAATAATTTTTAAATAATTTTTTTTACCGGTTAAAGGCTTCCGTAATATTTTTCAATTTTAATTATTTTTCAAAATGCTTATAAGGTTCGTAACAAAACCTTTATTAATACATTAATTAATATATCGTTAGTAAACATATAATTTATTTTAATTATATTTTTATACGGTTTTTCGAAATTAATAATTATATATATTTACGTACGATAACTTCGTTTAAAAAAACACGACATTAACGTTAATAAACCGTATAATTTACTAATTAGCGTATTATATATTTAAAAAGTTTATATTTAAAACGATTTTTAGCTTTTTAATTATTAATAATTAAATAAAGCCTTTTTTATAATTTACGTAAAAAATAATAATTCCGTTTCGGTTATGAAAATAATCATTATATTTTACTTATTCGCTCGTTATTTCATTATTTTTTTAAATAACTTTATAACGTAAATTTAATTTTTTTTTCGATCGCCCGTATTATCCGTAAAAAAACGTTATTTTAAATATTTAATAAAGTTTTTCCCCAAAATTATAAGGTTAACATTTTAGTACCGATTAGGTATTAAATAATTCGATTAGCAAGTTTATAATACGCGTTATTAAGGTTTAGGTCAAATCGGGCAAATTAAGATACCGTAAAAGCTACATTAAGTTACGAATTAATTATTACGTATAAAATAAAACCGAATTTTTGGGGTATTTATTAACAAAATCTAAATAAATTAGATTAAAATTCGACAATAATTTAATATTCGTTATTAAGGTATTTAAAAAATCATTTAACTTTTAAAAAAAAATTAAGTTGATTAGTTTATTTATAAAATCGGATTAAGATAACAAATCATTTTTTAACTTTATTTTTAACTATTTTAATATCGAAAAGTTATTATAAATTTTAATTTTCTATAAAGATATACCGTTTTCGTATTTATTAAATTAATTAATCAATAAAATCTTAATTTTTCTTACTGTAAATTATAATAATATCGGTTATAAAAAAAGAACCCTTGAATAAATAAAACAATAAGGTTTACAAGAAATAAGGCTAAATCTTAATATATTTTAAATATTTTAAAAAAGTTTTTTATTATAATAAAAGTAATTCTTTTAATTTATATAATACTTTTTTAATTAAAAATCTTTTATTACTTTATACGTAATTTAAAGGCATTTTTTCAAATATTTAATAAAATAAATTCGCGTTAACGAAAGCCTTTATAGTATTATATTGCTTAAGCTTTAGATCCAACTTAGCCGTAATAATAATTAAGGTTTAAAACGATTTTTAAATAAAGTAAATCCGTATATAGTATAATAAAGGTTTTTAAATTATTGATCGTCCTGTATTATAAAATGTACCTTAATCTTTGCAATTAATTATTTTTATTAAATTTATAAATATATACCTATATATATTTTAAACCTTATTTCTTTTTAACAAAAAATTAATTAATCGTTTTTTAGAATTATATTTCTAGTTAATTTCGCAAATAAACCTTTTCGGCTTTTTAAAATAACTTCTATAATAAATATATATTTAGCTTTTTATAATCTTACGGTAAAAACGGCAGGTTGCGTTTATATACCCGGCCTTGTAATTTAAAAATTTTAATTTATTTTTTATATTAAAACTTTTTCGATTGAAATAATGTATTTTTAAAGTAATTACTTCTCTTAAACTTTCGTAACTTAACGGCTGGTTATCAAGCAAACTTATAAAATAAATTAATTATTTAAGATTAAATACGGTTTTTTAAGATTTACGATCCTTTATAATAATATGTTTATAATACGGAATATATAAGAAATTAACGTTTTTAATCCGTAAAATACTTTCATTTTTATCGTTATTTTAAGTTAAATAATATAATGAAAGTTTAATATTATCTTTCTAATTTTTAGTAGCGTAATAATCGTAATAACTTTTAATATAAACGTTAATAAAGATAACGGTTTAAATAACGGAAATAATTCGAATATAACGGTTATATAAGGATAATTAATTTTATGCCAATAGATTTATTTTTGATATTCCGTACGTTTTTTTAAACGTTTATATTACTTATGAATTATTTTTTCTATTTAACCGGAAACTAAATTATTCCGTTTAGGTTTTTATTTCCTTTTTAAATATATATATTTGGATAATTAAATGCCTAATTAAATAATTCTACTTATCGGAATAACGTACGAAATTCGTTTTCCGTAATATTAAGAAAATCGTTTTTTATATTTTTATTATTTTTTAGAAAGATAACTTTTTAATTAAATTATACGTTTCGAAAAATAATAATTTTATTAATCAACGGATTTCAAGTTTTATTTATATTCGTGAACCGGCAATTAACGAAAAAATTAATTTACGTTTTAAAAATTAATTTTTATATTTTTAAAATCTTTATAACAATAATTATTATTATATAAGTTCTATTACCGTATATTCGTAAATAAATTTATTAAGAGTTTTAATTGAATATTATAACGCCGTTTTTACACGCCAAATAAATATCATAAGTTTTATATAAACTTTGCTGTTAAAAAAAGCGTATTTAGAAATCCGGTTATATAAATATATTACTGCTTTTAAAATATATACAATTAAAAACGAAGATAATTTAATATTATTACGTATTATAATCGCTTTTTACTTAATTTTAGCTTTTAAACATATTATACTTCCGTTTTAAACTTAAATATATAATATTAAAAGCTTAAATTTAATATTAAATAAAAATAATTAACTATATTTTAAAATTAATAATTTTTTAAAATTTCGTTATCGTATTTAAATACCTTTAAAAAAACTTTATTTTAAATTTTTAAAACTTTTGAAGAATATCGAAATATTATAATTAATATATTTTGCATTCGGTTTTTAAGATAAATATTCCAAATAAAACTTAAATACTTGTCGGTTATAAATATAACATATTTATATTCTTTAAAACTTTTTTCGAAATTTATAAAACCGAAAATAATTTAATACCTTAATCCGAACGTTTCGTTTTTCGGTTTCCGGCGGCTTTACCTTTTAACTTATTTTTTATTATATATTTAATATTTAATTATTATAAAGCTTTTTAAACTCATTTCTTTTATATAAACTTATAATTAAATAATGATTTCGAGCCTTAAATATTTTAACCTTAATATCATATTATACCGCTATCAGTTCGTAATAATTTTATTATATAAAAATTAACATTTTTTTTAAATAATTGAATTTTTAAAAAAAATATCTTTACGTTACTATCCTCGATAACGAATTAATAGAATTTATTTATTAACATAATAATTATTTAATCAAACTTATTGCGAATAAAATTGTCATTTTTTCGATTATTGTACGGATACTTTTTTTTCCAAAATTACCGGAGAAATATCAAATTATATGCAGAATTCTTATAATAAGTTATACCGTATAAACGTAACGCTTTTAAGTTCTTAAAGCTTTAAAAAAATATATTTACTTTTTCGTATTTTTTCGCCGGAACGAAATTTTCCTTTACGTGTATTCCGTTAATTTAAATCGTTATTTTATAATTTTAAAATTTATTATTTAAAATAAAAATATATATCATGAATTTTAAATTTAAAACAATAAAACTTGTTGAAAAATAAAATACGACGTTTATTATATAAGGTTAATTAAAAATTATAAAATACGTTAAAATTTATTTTATCTTTTTTAAAAGTTAATTTATTTTTTAAGTAATTAACTTTTTTATAATTTTTAACAAAATATTAATTTCTTTTTTTAAAGATTAATCGGTAATAATACGCTTTTAAATCAATATAATCATCGCTTAAGTAAAACGGAAGTTTTTTAAACTATTTTTAACAAATGTATAAAAGAATTAAAGGAGTTTATATTAAATACTTTAGTAAGCCTAATAATGTATACTTTATATATCCAACTTTTAATAGTTCCGCTTATTATTATCTCGATTAGTTCTGCAACGTTTATAATTAATTCGTTTCGACCTTTTTTTAAAAGCTTTATTATACGGTTAATTATTAACATCCTTATTAATATCTTTAATATTTATTTAAAACTATCTTAATTCGAAAAGTTTACAAAAACCTTTTAAAAGGTTAAAATTATCGCTTTAACATTTTTTATTAATTATTATAAATTTATCATATTTTCATAATTTAAAAATTTAAACTTAACCTTTGAATAATTAATTATACGGTTTTTAATATTATTTTTCTTACAAAGTAAGTATAAATTCGATTAAGTAAGTAAAACCGACGTTATTATTATATATAACTAATTTATCTAAGTAACTAATATAATCGTTTCGGGAACCTCGTAACGCTAGCTTTAAATCATAATCTTTTATCATTTTATTATTTATTTATTAAATTATTCGCAATTTTCGGAATTTGCTTTCATTATTTTTCGTATTTACGTTTAATATTTATAAATAATTAATTATCGTAAACCTTTTCGGTTTATCATTATTTACCGTACCATTTTTTAAAATAGTAATTAAATTTTAAATAAATTTGCTTAAGTAATTAAAAAAGGTTATTCAGAATCTATTTTATAAACTTATTATAATAATTTAAGAAAGTGTTATATTTTTAATTATAATTATAAATAATTATAAAGTTTTAGTTCTAAATTTATTTGTTTTCGGTTATTATTTTAAGAATATTTATTTAATAACCCGTTCGATGGATTTTTTCGATTTAAATAATTTTTTCGAAAAATAAATTAATTGCGCGCGTTATTAAACGAAATGGTTTTTTTAAAATAGGAAAATATAACGGCCGGCATGGGTTTAAAAGGTTATAAAAGGTTTTAATTAAGGTTAATATAATCCTAAAAAATTATATTCCTTAATTCTGGCCTTAAATTCGTCTTTAAATCATTTTTAATTTTTAAAATTATTATAAATAACTGAAAACGTTATTAATATAACCGCTATTATAACTATTAAAGTATATAGATAGTTAGTATTAATATGCAGCCTATATCGTTTTAGTAACAGCTAATTAATTGATAATAATACGGATTAAGCGAATAAAACTTAAAATTGCCAGATATAGAAGATATTAATTATGTTATATTGCATAACTAGTTGCAGGTGCTCTAGAGCGCACACCGTACTTTAACGTAGTCTAGTCACGTGATGTATATCGTCTGTTCAGAGAGAGCCTTTCCGTATAAGGGGTGCTAGCGCACCCCCTGCTAGCTGACAATAACTATTAATTACGTTATTATGTACCGAGCTTTCTTAATATATTCGAGATAGAAAAAGTCCCTATATTAATTTCTTTGGCCGTACGGGCTGTAATTATTACGTCGCGGCTATAAAAAGGTTAAGGTAAGCTAGATGCGAAATACCCACTTAATTATAACGTAATAACCGTAATCCGTACGGGCAAAAAAATAATTAAACGGTCTTTTCCTACATTAAATTACCTTTAAAAGGTTTACAATAAAATGTTATATATAATAAATAAGTTATCGTAAATAAAAGAAAATTTAAAATAGAATTTTTAATATTTTTTTTAATATTTTTATTATAATAATGTTCATCGAAAAATTATATTTACAATTAAGAAAATCATTTTAATATTATATATCATGAAATTGTTTTATTTTTTTTAAATATTTATATCGTTACTATATTTATAATCTTTTATAATAAATTTTTAAAAATTTATATAAAAGTGCTGATATAATGTTTAATATTTTTTACCGTATTATCAAGCATTATTTTTAAGGTTTATAATTTCTATAAGTCTTTTTGTAAGTCGGTATTTAGAGTTATATATTTTTAGAAGCCCTAGCTACGGCGCATCCACAACCTGAAAAATAGAGCCTGATTTTAATGAGGTAAAGCGTTTCGAATCTGGCTAACCCCAATTTTTCTATGGCTGTGACGTAACAACCATAACCCGTACGGCCGAAAAAATTGATATACGGACTTTTTCCATACAGAGTATACTAGGGAAGCCCGGTGCATAATGACGCGACCGATGGTTATGCTGTCGCAACCATAAAAACGTTGCGGTTGCCCATTTCCCAGATCTAAACTTAGATATATTGGTTGCAATTGCCGTCGAAAAAAATTGAAAAAGTTTCTATATGTATATTAGCTTTTATTAAACCCCTATTTAACGTTATAGATTTTTTGAGCTTAGCTTGATTACGTAACTTTAAAATTTTTAATTTTTAAAATATATAAAAGAAAAGTTAATAATTTTAATAACGATATCGAAAATGAGACTGATTTTTTGGAATAAACTTTTAGGCCTCGCTGGCTTGTTACTGAAATATGGAGTTTTATTAGTTATTTTTTAATATGATATAATAACATATTAAAAAGAATTAGGAAACGAGCTAGCAGAGGCCTGAGCTAGCTAAGGTAAGGCTTTCCTAATATATTCTGTATGAGAAAAGTCCCTATATTAATTTTTTCGACCATACGGGTTATGGTTATTACGTCGCAGTTATAAGAAAGTTAAGGTCAGGTAGGTTCGAAACGTACTCCTAGTTACGACGTAATTACGATATTCCGTACGAGCAAAAAAATAGCTAAACGGGTTTTTATTATATTAAATTACCTTTAAAAAATTTATAATAAAATATTATATATAATAATTACGTTATCGTAATTAAAAACCCTTTTGAATAAAAGGTTTACTAATATTAAAAATTTTAACTTATTTCGTTTAATATCTTTTTTAAATTAATTTCGATTAAAAGATTATATTTATAATAAAAAATTTTCTTAAAGTTATATATAATACAATTTTCTTTATTTATTAAATATTTTCATCGTTATTATATTAATAAGTTCCTAAAATAAATTTTCGAAAATTTATATAAAAGTGCCTATATGGCGCCTAATATTTTGTACCGTGCTATCAGACCCGATTTTTAAGGTTTGAATATTTTTGTGGGTCATTTCCCAATTGGGTTAACGTGCTACCTGGAGCTACGCAGCTGAGCCGTAGGCGCGGCTAACCTCAAAAAAGGGCTTGATTTTAGTGAGGCAACGCTTTACAGATATCACCGACGGTTCCGAACAATCAAGTCCTTTCCAGCTTAGCCACCTCTATGTCTACAACTCCAAGGTCTTCAGGAAGAAGAAAAGCCCCTAGAGAGCTCGGAGGAGACGTTGCAACAGCTGTTAAAGCTATAACTTCGTCGGGATTAGCGTAATTAACGGCTTTAGAAAATGGTAGCGATTATTACTATTATTACTGTTATTTCTATTACTTTTAATCCTACGCTTTTAATCTTTAAATTAATATATTCTTATTGTTATTGACATATAAATGACGGTTTTTATATAACTATATTAAAACCATTTTTAATATGCGATAATGTTTAGAAAACTTTAATATATTTTTTTTTACGGTAAGAAATTATGATAATTAATTAAGCTTTTTCTTAATAACTTCGTAAGATTTTGCGAAATTAATACCTTAAATAGAGATTCTTTCTTTTATAAACTAATTAATTCTATATTAATATCTTTATTTTTTATTATATAATTTTTCGAACCGTTAAAATTAATCGTAATTCTAATTTATATGAAAAATTACCGTTTTAATTTTTTCTCTTCTATTATTTCAAAACGCTTTTAAACGCAGTTTACGGTTATTTTAAATATGATTTTCCGTTAATTAATAATTTCTTTTTTAGAAAGATTATATTTTTTTGATGTTTTTTAAGATATTATTTAGTTTTCTAAGAGGTATATTTTAAAAGAATTATTAACAGCCGTATTTAATAACTAAAAGAAATTAATAAACCTAGGTAGGATCAATGTTATTAGAACTGGATTACTATTAAAAAGATTTTAATGTTATCAATTTTAAAAAGTAAATTAAAAATTCTACAACTAATAACGCTTTATTTTCCAAAAAGAAATATACCAAGAATTTTTTACTTAATTACATATAAAATATCTTTTCGTTATAACAAAATACATGTTAAATAGTACGTTAGCCTTTAAGTAATAATAACACTTTTTAATATTTTATAATATTTCTTTGCCGTGAGAAATAAAAATTTATTTAAAGGAATATTGCGTTATCCTTATTAATAATTAATATAAGTATTACTGATCTTTTAGTTCATTCATTTTTATTATTCCGGCCGTTAAGTATACGTACGTTTTTAAAATTTTGCGTATATCTTTTAATAATTTGTTTTTCAAAAAAGGAATTTCGATAAAGTTAAAGATAAATTAAAAAGAAATCGGCGTATAAATTTAACTTTAAAGGGTTTCGAAAATAACGATTATAAAGCTAGACTTAAATAATTACTTTTGTAATTATTACGCTTATTAGATTATATAAAAGAATTAATAATTCGGGTAATTTCTTTAGGCTTTTTCGTAACAATTTTCGTTATTTTACGCCCAATAATCTTTTAACGTAGAAAGAAACCGTAAAACTATCCTGACGAAAAGGCAAATACAGTATTATATTCGGGATTTAACTACGTAAAAAGACATTAAAAAGTACGTCGGAACTAATATTACGTAACGATTCTATTCGCTTTACGAACTTTAACGAAATACGTATATAACAACTTTTCGAATTGAGGCTATATAATTTTATATCGGTTTAATTTTCGGAGAAAAGTATTATTTCTTGGACGTTGTTATTTATATATAATAAATAAGTTTTAAGTCTTAAAATATATTTTGGTTTTGTTAACAATTAAACGGCGGAAACCTTTAAGTAAATCCTGATCCTTAAAGTTTATAAAAGTTTAAAATATAATTTCTATTAATTTTACAAATCTTTTTTTAAAAAATACGGTAATATATCAAAAACACCAAAATTTTAACATTCTGACGGTTTAAAAAATTACAGTAAATCTAAATTATTAGCTTCAGAAATATATAAAAAAGATTTAATAAAGATTTTACCTTTTAGCTTCGGATCTCGTTCTTTCGTTTCCTAGCTATAGCTGTTTTATTATAACTAGTTAATTTAAACCTTAATGAATAAATTTTCCAAATCGGACTTTATTATCAATAGAAACGAGCACCGACTTGTTAAAAATATTATCTATTTTTTATTGCCAAGTATTGTAAAGGCTTTAAAAGTAATTAATGTTGTATAGAAATTGATCTGTAATGGTCCGTATAGACTTATCTTAGCTAGCTCAAGCCTCGCTAGCTTAAACCTCGCTAGCTTTGCCCCAAAGTTATTCAAGTATCGCTTTATAACGCTAAAAATTAACCAATTGAATCCCAGATACCCGCAACGAACTAACGAGGCCTAAGTAGTAAATTAATTAAAGTCTTTTTATACGTAAATATTACGATATATTATATAATAAATTTATAACATTTATAAAAAGGTCTAAATTTCGTTATTTACCGAGGAGTTAATTTTTCGATTTTAATATAACTTATATTACTTTGGACGACGGTTAACGATTTTTAAAAATGTTAACTTTTAATTAATTTAAACTTTTAAATTAAATAATTATATATTTTAAAAATATTATATAAGGTAGAGTTAACAACAAAGCCGTTTAATAATGATAATAAATATCTAGACGGTTTTACGTATCCGTTTTTTGAAATTTTAATTATTATAATTGAAATAATTTTGAAATTAAACAAAATTGTTTAGCCTGTTTATTAAATAAGTTTTAATTATTTTTAAATATATTACGGAATAAAGTCGATAATCAAAATGATTAAATAATAATAATAAATATTATACGTTGAGGAAAATATAAAACGGTTATTAATAAAGTTAAAATAAATTTATTAATTTTCTTTAATAGCATATTTTGAATTAAAAGAAAATAGAGTTTATAACCAAGTAAAATAAAACAACATTATATTTTAATAGGATGATCTTAGTATTTAAAAGTATATTTATAATATAATGCTTTATTACAACGCTATTGTACGGATTAATATTATCGCCTTTACTTATTACTATAATCGTATTACGAAAAAAAGATCAAAATAATTTATATTTCGTTTTAATTAACATTTTAAAAAAAACTTTTACAAAACGTTATAATAATATTTAATATCGCTTAATACCTTTTATTAATTCGTAATTAATATTATTCCAATTTTATTTTTTGTATTTTATTAATATACTTGATAGACGTAAAAAATAAATATTTTCTAGCTTTTTTTTCAAAAAAAACCTATATCGTATAATAAACGTCGCTCGATTCTGTGAAATATAATTAACAAAAACGAAAACATTATTAACGGTATTTATATTATTTATCGAAAAAACCTGTAAAGAATATATAATTTAAAAAACAAGTTTAATCGATTTTCGAACCGTTTTATCTTATTTATAAAAATTTAAAAAGTAGGTAGTTATATTTGAAAAATATAAGCTAATCAAATATAAATAATCGATTTCTATAATAAAAAACGGTAACTTTTTTTATTCCTACTTTATTTTATAAATAAATAAACTTCTTACTTATATTTATATATTTACGCTATCTTTACAAAGATTATACGTTAAATTCGAATTATTTAAAAAAAAACGTTTAATATATACAGAATTACCGAAAATATTTCGATCGAAAATCTATTATTAAAAACGCACTTTACCGAATTTATAGAATATATATGCTTCCGGTTAACCGTCGCCAAATTTAAAATTATTACGCGCAATATATAATTTTAAAATGTCTTAATTACGGAAAACAAAAAAAAGAAATATTTTATAAAATCTTAACAAAAACGCGTTAATAAATAAAAATTTTTCGACTAAATTTTTTAATCGTTATTAATTAATAATACGTTACTTAATAATATAAATAATTTAATAGATAATTTATAAATATTTTATCTATTAGTTTAGAAATATAATTTACTTATATTATTTTTAAATGATATAATTTTAATTAAACTATACGAACTTAACTTTTAATCGGATAATTATAAAAGTAAAAATATTTTTTCCGTAATTAAAATTCCGTAAAGCGATAATTTTTTAACAAGAATATAAATAATAATTAACTATTAAACGATTCCGTTTTTCTTAAAAAAAATTCGAAATTATTACCGCTTTTTTTAAAAAAGCTTAAATTTACTTATACCTTTAATATATTTTACGATATAATAACGTTAATTATATTTAATAATTAATATCGATATTATTAAATATTTTATAAAGCCGGTTTATATAATTACTAAAAAAAATTTTTTTTTAGTAAATATTTGTTACGGCTATACCATACCGTTACACTACCAGGGGCGAAAGATCGGTGGAATGATCGTAATTATAGTAATCATTCTAGTGCTTATAGCTGCATATATACTAGAGCTGTGTTACGGTAACCCGAACCGTAACATTATACCCTTCCTTTAATGGCTTGGTTCTTAAGCTACGAGAGGACATCTGCCGCGATTACGGCGCAGCTGCCGACCCCCAAGGTCTACCCCGTATTGCTCCGTATGCGTTCGGGAAGACCTTGTAAGCAACGGTTAGTCTGGGGATCGAATCTAGCATTAAGGCGTTACCCACCGTTATGCGATTTTTATATTACGGCTGTACCATACCGCTATACCACTAAGGGCAAAAGATCGGTAAAATGATCGTAATTATAATAATTATTCTGGTGCTTACAGCTGCATATATACTGGAGCTGTGTTACGGTAGCCCGAACGGTAACAATATTACGTTTTATAGTATTAAATTAAATATTTATTAATTCCATTTTAATATTAAACTTAACTTTTTTGCAAGTTAAAGCAGAAATAAAAAAGATATTTAATTAAAAAGATAAGTATTATAATTTATAACTTATTAATAAGTTTTACCGTTTAGAAATTAATATATATAAAGTTAATATTTTCTTTTTTAAAATTCGTTTTTAATTAAATATTGTAATTTTTCATAACGTAAATTTTACGTCCGTTATATTTTTTGCAAAAGAAACGTTACGTTATATAATACTTCGCTACCGAAATTATTAAACGCGTTTATTGTTTATTTTAAATTAAAAAGTATTTTAATTACAGGCCGTAAAGTTAAAAAAAGAATTAAATTTATCGCTTTAATAATACCTTATCTATTAATAATAATAAAAGTATATTTAATTAGATAAATATAATATAGAATTAAAAGTAATTTATAAATAACTTTAATATAATTACGTAAAAAAACATTTAATAACGAATTTTTCAAGAATAATTTAAATTTAAATAACTGTAATATACTTTATACGAAAGAAATTATAATCTTATCATATAAATTATAACTAATTTAATAAATAATTGTCTTTAAAATTATCCGTTACCATTTATATAGTTATTGGATAAATAAAATAAAGTTTTATTAAACAAAAATAAACCGTTAATATAATTCTTTATCTTTATATTGTTGATACGTTTTATTGTATATAATACGGAAATTTTACTATAATTCTAATATTAATAAATTTTTAAATTTATTATAATTTTAGTTAACCGTACGTTATTTATATATTTAATTTTATAATTATACGGTATAAGATTTTCGTATTATAATAAACAAAAGTATAAATAATATTATATTATTTATAACTATATATATCATAAACTTTCTTATTAATTTGTATATTTTATTAATAATTAAATTATTAACCCACGTTTTTGCTGAAGTTTTTAAACTCTTTTATTCGATTTTTCATTTTCTCACGTATCATTATAATTTATAAACTAATAACCTTTTTTACATTATAAAAGCTTAAAATTATTTTCGTTTTAAACGTTATATCCAGCTTTAAACTTTTTGGAAACTTTTATTGGAACCGTATAATACCGTTTTATATTTTAAAATTACGTATAAACATTTTTTGCTACGTTTTTATACATAATTTATATATTTATTACTCGTATAACACCGTAAATTATAACATTTATAAAACGGGTAAAGTACTATATAAGTACTCCGGACGCACAAATACTCCGGATGGTTTTTAATATATTTCAAATACCGAACTTTAATTACTCATTTTTTAATATTAATAATAGGGAACGGTTTATAAAAAAAGCGAAAATAAACCTAGCCGTTTGTTACGGCCAGCGAAATATAGCATGATAGTTAGTTTATTGGCGCTATGAACGAAGATTTTAAGCTGAAAAAAAGAAGGAAGGAAAGGCAGAGTCGCGAAATGCGTAAAGATTTACAAATGTTCCTACTCTCTGTATGGCAGGTGGCTAGTTCGTGTGGCAGCTGTTAGCCTTATGTGACGGTTACTAGCTTTACGGTTTGATCCTGGTAATTACTATTATATTATCTTTTTTTAAAAATTTATATATAATTAAAGAAAATATATAAGTTTTTGTTAATTATAAATACCGTTTTTTTTTAATCCGGTTCCTACCTTTATGGCTTTATTATTATCGGGATAATTTTCGTTAATTTCGCCGGCCGTTATTATGCGTATTTATTTTTATATGCGGACCGGTAATTTAAATATTTTAAAATGTTCCGTATAAAACCGTTTTATTATAATCGGTATATTTTTAAAGTTAATTACGGGAATATTATATTTCGTCGATATCGTAACTTTTTTATTTAGTTTAATATTATAACTTTTTATACTATCCGTTAAATTTTAATTATTTAATTTATTTTATTTTAAATTTTGGTTTACCGTTAATTTTTTTAAATAACGATAATATTTATGTTTATTAAGGTAACGGGTTATCGTCAGCTTTATATAATTAATTAACGTAAAATAAATTAATTATTATATAATTTAATAATAAATCGAAAACGAAATTATATTTATATTTTTTTATAATTTTAATATATTTTATTTATTATAAGTTTAAATAAGTAATTAATATTTACGTTATAAAGTTCTTTTTATGGAAAAAAATCTTGTTGCCAATTTTAAAAATAATTAAGTAACGTTTGTTGTTAAATTTCTTTTTAATATTTTTACGTTTTTAATACGGTTTTTTTATAAATATTTAAACATTTTTAATTTATTTAATAATTATTAATACCCGTTAAGTTAATTCGGTTTTTATTTTTATTATATTCAAGTTTAACGAAAATAAATTCCCGATATTTTTGTTTAATATAATTTTTAACGGAATTATATTAATCGACGAATATTATAATAAATTATGCGCGAAATTTAATACCGGTATATATATATTTTAATCGTTTTGGTATTTATTAATATAAAAATATAAATATTAATTTAATTTTTGATTCGTAAATTTAATAACTTTTTAAGTTCACGGATATAAAACGTTTCCATAACGATATTTTGTATTAGCAAATTCGTTTAATTTAATTAAAAATTAAAAAATAAATTATTTTATATTATCGTTAATTTAAATAATAAATATTTTCAGGAAACGATATAAATATCAATAATATCGGTTAATTAGGATTTCGGCGGTATTAATTTTTTTATTTAATAAAGTTATTATAATTTTGTTAAATTTATTAATAAACGTTTATATATAATTATAACCGTAACGGTTTTGTGGTATATTTTTTCCGTCGACGGCGATGTAATTTTAAATATTAATCGGAATAAGGAAAAAATAAAAAGATTTCGGGGTTTTATTTCGAAACGTTCTATTCCGACGGTAATCGTAATAATTTTAAATATATTATCGGATATTTTGCTTAAACCGGTGTTAAGTATATTTTTATGTTAATATTTTAATTATATCATTTTGATTAAAATATGCAAATATTTTAAGTACGTAAGTTTTACGGATTAATACGGTACGGAAAAAAATATAATTATTAATTTTTTTTCGGATATTATTAATTTGTAATTTTTTTTTTTTGCTTAAATTTTATATTTCGTTTTTGCGATAAATAAATTTAACCAAATTAATATTTTATAAAATATTTTCGATTCGTATTTTAATCGGTATTTCGTTAATAATAACGATAAAAAAGTTTAATTATTTTAGCAGAATTAAGGCTTAAATTTTTTTTCGGGTTATAATTATAAGCAAATTTACCGTTTTTCGTAATAAAGTATTTGCGGCGATATATTTTTTTATTAAATCGATATTAAAAGGTAATATCGAAATTAAAAAAAAAGTTAGTTTTTCGGATTTGGTACGTAAAAAAAATATATTTGTTCGTAAAGTATAATAAGGTTTGGTAATTAATAATAATAAAAAAATTTATTTTTAAAATTTAAGGTAATAATATTCGAGAATTTTAATTATAATAAATAATTTTCGGGTTTAAATAAAATAAGCCTTTTTTATTAAGGTTATAATTTTCGAAAAATATTTTATAGATTTTTATTCGTTATTCTTTTGTTATTATTAAATAATACCTTTAATTACGTTACGAAATACGTTTATTTTTATTTTAATCTGTTAGCTAAATCGAAAAAAGGCCAAAATTAAAGCTTTATAAGCAAACCGTTTTATTTTTTCGAAACCCTTTTTTTATTCGAATTTTATTATAAAATAGGTATTTTTTTAATAAACGGTTTAATAATTTGGTTATACCGTTTTTATAATAATAAAATATTCGTACGTAATTATAAAATTTTATAAATAAACAGATTATAATACGGTTATTAAAATTTTCGAATTTTTATTTTTAAATTATTTTAATTTTGATTAAATCGATGGAAATATTTCCGCTTATTTTTATAGAAATACCAAAATAATTTCTTTTTTTAACGTTAAACCGAAACCTTTTAATATTTTTCTTAAAAATTAACTTTATATAACCGTTAAATAATTTGTTCGTAATATTTTTAATATTTTTTTAAGGCCGGAATAAATTAATACGTTATCGGCGTAAACGTTTACGTAATAATCGAAAAGTTTATATAATTAAATATTAATAAATAATTATTATTAAATAAGATTTATTCTAAGTTTAAATAAAAATATTTTTTATTAAAACGTTTTTTAATGGATTTTAAATATTATTATTTTAATTTAATAACGATACGAAATTTATAAAACGTTTAAATAATATCGATTTTAATAAAACGTTTAATATTTCGGTAAGTAAACATAATACCGTTAAATAAAAGGGTTAAAATAAAATAATTTTTTAAATATTATTTTTTTTAACGGTAATCGATATAAAACCGGCGTTCCGGCGAATAAGGTTTTAGGGTAAATAAAATCAAGGCGGCGTTTTTTATATATATAATTCGATAAATTCTTTTTTAATACTTAATTTTTTTTATTTTAATGGAAGGTATTAAATAAGTATCCGGTAAATAAAAGGTTTAAAGGTAGATATCGGTCGGTGAAGTTCTAGAATTACGTTATAATTAGGTCGGAAATTTAGAAAAATGTTAACTTTTTTTTTCGAAAAGAATTTTTCCAGGTAAACAAAAAGTTTTAATAAAAGTTTCCGAATTCGTTTTACGTATTCCGGATCCTTATTTTCGGGAAAAGGGATTTTTTGGCCGTTATATATCTTTTACTTTTGTAAAGCGGTTGACGTTATAATGTTCGATTTTTTATTTTTAAAAAAAAAAATTTAAAATAATAAAAATTCGTTTTATCGTTTCGTACGGGGGTCGGTTTTTAATTTATTTATTAACGAGGCAATAATTGTATTATATTTAACGATTTTTATTACGGAGATAATTAGTTTAGTATTGCAAATAATCGGCTTGATATCGTAAATAATTAGCTTAATATTATAGATAATCGGCTTAATATCGTATATATCCGGTATATCTTTTTTATTTAATATATGTAACGAAATAGTAAGTATAAATACGGATATTAACGTAAAATTATTTTTAGGTTTTTTTTTATAAACGTTAAAGGATTTAGTATTATTTATCGGCTTTTTTATAACGTGGTTACGTTAATTAATATCTTTTTAAACCTTAAGGTTAACGTACCTATTTCGTAAATATCGGGTTAGGAGTTTAATCGCTAGTAAGAATTTGGCCAAAATTAAAAGGTTATCGGGTTAAATAATACTTTTATTTTTGTAATCCAGTAATAAGTTATATTCTTTAATTTATTTAAAACCGATAAAAATATTATATTTAATATTTATAATTTAAAAAAGTACTTTATTTTCTGCATTTTTAATTTTACCTTTAATTAATATAAATCGTTTTAAACGTCGATTAATTAATAAATAATCTTTTTTAAGAAACATTTAGTTTTGATACTGGTTAATCTGGGTCTTGCTTTTGGGTTTAGTTTGGGATGCGTTATTTTTTGTCGTTACGTATCGACGTAAAAAAGGTATAATGCTTTATTTATTAATCGTCAGGCTAGTAAGAAAGGGAATAAGCTTAGAATAATGTTACGGCCAGCGAAATATAGCATAATAGCTAGTTTATTAGCGTTATAAACGAAGATTTTAAGCTAAAGAAAAAAAGGAAGAAAAGGTAAAGTCGCGAAATACGTAAAGATCTACAAATGTCTCCATTCTCTATATAGCAGGTGGCTAGTTCGTATGGCAGCTGTCAGCCCTATGTAACGGTTACTAGCCTCAAGGTTTGATCCTGGTGGCTGCCGTCATACCGTTTAGATTTAAACACGAAATCCGAAATTTAATTATGCGATATTTAGTTTTATATACCCAGATTCAAAATTTACTTTATATAAATAATATACCGGTATACCTTTTTTTAGTAATTATATATTAAAATTACGAAAATTAACGCTAATCGAAGAAAAATCGATTATCGACTAAATTTTTAATTTAAATGCGTAAATATTTTCTGTCCGGCTTTAATACATTAAAAATATAATTAATATATTGCTTACTTAATACGTTATAAAACCTATTTAAATTGCTTAGGCGTCGAACTTTATTAAACGACAAAAAAGGTTTTAAACGTATTTAAATCGGAAAATCGATTATTAACGGATTTTATACGAAAATTTAAAAATGTTTCGGAAATAGTCTAAATTTATTCGGGTTATAATCGCAAAATACGGTATCGTAAAAAAGAATAGTTATAATTTCGATAAAATTAAATTTTTAATAAAGATTTTTATAATAGCGAATATAATAATTATTACTGCCGAAATATATGGAAAAGTTAAATAAACGTAATAAAAAATAAAAAAATAAGTTATAATTATTTAAGTTGTTGATTTTTAAGATTAAGTTATATCGTTATTTGTTATTATAGCGGGAAAAAATAATTTTAGGTTCTGATATTATAATAACTTAATATTAGCAGCCGATCGAAAAATTGTATTAAATAATAATAGCTGCATAATAAATAAATTAAGCTTCGAATAAATTTAATATTGTGATGAGTATATTTAGATACGTACGAAAGATTCGAAATATTTGTATACTTTTGACGGTTACGAAAATTATTATTAGATTAAATTCGAAATATACTGCGCTAATATAATAATATTACTCTTTATATACTTACGCATTTTTTATATCGGTTTTAACTTTTTAATATATATATATATTTTTGGTTTAAAAGGTATTTATTTGTAATATATCGAAAACTTAATACGACGTTATTATACTTATACTGCTAAAAAAAAGAATTCTCGCCGGCTTTTACGCCGCGTTTTAAGTTATTATAACGTCCGATAATATTAAATCTGGATTCGCGAAAGTTAACCTTGTTTTATTCGATTTTAATAACGTTTTTTTCTAAATTAAAAGTTTTTTTAGTTATATTTACGCCGACCGTTTTTCCGTTAACTTCCGTCGATTTTATTTTATCTTTTATAAATATCTTTCAAAATATCCGTAAAATAATAAGATAAAAACGATATTTATAAAGGAAAATTAAAAGTTATTAAAGTAGTTCGTTAACAAAATTATTCGAATCGGTTAATCTTGTAATAAAAAGTTATATATTATTAACAGATAAAATTGTTTTTTTCGGGGAAAAAAAGGTTTAATTATGCGAAACGAATTATATATTAAGTAAACGTCGTAAAACTAAAAATAAACGTTTTCAAAAAAGAGAAATATTATATAAAAGAAATAAGTTTTCTAGCTTAAAAAAAGGGAGTAATGGAAAAATGTAGCTAACAGCTGTTAAAAAGGATCGTTACGAAAAGGTTAAAACGAAGAAACGGAAATATAACGTTTATAATAAACCCGGATATAATACGCGTACTTATAAAAAAATTGTAAAAACGTTTAATAAAAAAGAATCCGATTAATTTGAATTAATGCGATATATTGTTATTAAGTTATTTAAATTTGTTATTACGAGGTGCTAAAAATCGTCCGGAGTACTTGTGCGTCCGGAGTACTCGTGTAGAACCTTATATAATATATATTTCACTATTAGCCTGTCTGGTTTATAAAATTAAAAACTCTTTTCGTATTATTTATACATTGTTCGCTTTATATATATATATATATTTTCGTTAAATTACGAAATCTAGAATTGTATAAAAGTTTATATTTAACTTACTAATTTAATAACTTATAAAGCTTGAATAATTCGTTATAACGTATATATTATTTTTAAACATTGCTAATTAAAATGACTAAAATAATATTATTAATATTTAAACTTTATATAAATACCGTCCTTTTTACCGATTAACAATTTTATTTATAATATAAGCTTTTGAAAATATTACCTAACTAAATATAGTTATTAACTATAAAGTTTTCCTAGTTAATATAAATTATATTTAAACTTAAAACGTCAAATATTTATAACATTTTAATTCTGGTTTATATTCATATGATCTTATAATATATAACAGGTGATAAAAATTAGTTACGTGTAATATATATTTTTCGTAAAGAACGTTTTATAGTTAAAATTAATTAAATAATATTTAGTTAATATAAAACTGCTTTAATTAAAATAAACCCGGAACTTATATTGTATTATAAAGTATCTTAATATAGATTTTATTTTTTTCTTTAAAGTAAAGTTTTATTACCCATTTTTAAACTTATATATTAACAGTATGTTATTTATTAAAGATAAATTATTTATTAAAAACGAGTTATTTATTAAGGCTAGATTATTTATCGAGGCTAAGTTATTTATTAAAGCGAAATTTTTCATTAAAAGCAGGCTTTTTATTAAGAATATCTTAACAAATACAACTTATTTAGTCGAAACTTGGAAAATTTTCAAATTTATTTAAGGTATATTAAAAGCAGGATTTAAAGAAGTTCTTTTTATATCATTGTTAAATTTATTTATATTCTACGATAACGTACTATACTATTAAACCGTTCAAACCAGTAAGCGGACCGTTCCTTAGTACTTTGTAACAACAAATCCCAATAATATAACTATAACATATTAAATTAATTTAAATTAAATAGATTCTTTTTAGCTTAACGTATTTACAGCTTTTTTACAAGTACGCGCATTATGTCCAGGCCTACTACAATCGTTATACTTCCGTTTCTTAGTTTTAACCTTTTTACGACGATTACCTGAAGCCGTTTAATAGCTATATTTTTTTATTACCCTCTTTCTTTCGGTAAAAAAAGTTTATACTTTTTATATAATAAATATTCCTTTTTTATAAAAACATTTATTTAAATCTTTCTAACGTTTATTTAAATTTCGGTTCGTTTTATATAATTAAGCATTTTTTTTTTCGGAAAAAAGTAATTTTGTATAAAAGTAACAAGTTATTTTCTATTAAAAGATGAACCAATTCGACGATCTTTATTAACGAGCTGCCTTAATAAATTTTAAGTTTTTTGAAAATAATATTTTTATTTAGTATTTTATAAAGATTTTGAAAGATTTTCGCGAGCGGGAAATAAATAAAACCGCCGGAAGTTAACGGGAAAATAAACGGCGTTAATATAATTAAAAACATTTCGAGGTCGGAAAAAAGTTATTAAAATTGAATAAAATAAGGTTAATTTTTACAAATTTAGATTTTATATTTTCGAACGTTAAAATAGCTTTAAACGTATCGTAAAAGCCGACAAAAAAAGAATTTTTAATAATATAGGTATAATAACCTCGTATTAAGTTTTTAATATATAACGAATAAACGAGTTTTAAAATAAAATACGTTAAAAGGTTAAAACCGATACGAAAAATGTACCGTTATACAAAACGCAATAATATAGTAATTTGCTTAATATTTCTTAAATT
Organism: Monosporascus sp. CRB-9-2; assembly: GCA_004155915.1. NCBI lineage: Eukaryota > Fungi > Ascomycota > Sordariomycetes > Xylariales > Monosporascus > Monosporascus sp. CRB-9-2. The sequence continues at coordinate 65,217 of QJOA01000064.1, read as the reverse complement.
TTATTAAATAATAAGTTTTGTAACCGTCAAAAATAAAAAAGTGTTTCGAACTTTTTATATATGCAAGGTCGAATGGGTTCAAGCCTTATTGAACTTTTTATATATATCGGAATATATTTATTAAAATATTAAGTTTATTTCTAACTTAATTTATTTATTATTCAATTATTACTATTTAACATAATCTTTTAATTAGTTATTAATAATATATTATTACGGTATTAAAACTTAAATAATTTTTTTTAATAACAAATAACGGTATACCTAATTCTAAAAATTAAGAACTTAAAAAATTATAACTTATTTTTAATTTTTTTATTCCGTTTATTTAAATTTTTACCTTTGCCGATATTAATAATTATTATACCTGTTATTATAGAAAAACTTATTAAAATATAAGTTCGTCGAAATTATAAATATCTTTTTTTACGATATCATATTTTGCCATAATAATCCGAATAAGTTCGAATTATTTACAAAATAGTTTTAAACTTTCGGATAAAACCTATTAATAGTCGATTTTCCGATTTAAACGCGTTTAAAACTTCTTTTACCGTTTAATGAATTTCGATATTTAATTAACTTCACCGCGTTTTATAACGTGTTAAATAAGCAGTAAATTTGCTCTATTTTAATATATTAAAGCCGGATAAAAAACGTTTACGTATTTATGTTAAAGTTTCGATCGGTATCGATTTTTTTCCGTCACAGTTTATTTTTGTAAGAAAAATATAATATCGATTCGAGCGCATTTATCGTAATATCGGACCTTTAAATTTATTAAAGTAACTTTATATGTAAAACTAAGTTTCGTATAAATAATTTTCGGATTTCTTTTCTTAGGCTTAATAGCCAAGTTTATTTTTCCTTATTTAATAAATTGTTTTATTTTATTAGTGTTAGAAAACGAGTAATTAAAGATAATAATTGAAATATTTATAAAATTGGTCAGTTTACTAGTTTAGAACGTTTAATAGTATAGCACGTTATTATAAAATATATATATATTAAAATGAAAGTTTTAAATATTAAATAAAAGTTAACGGATTAATAGTTATTATGTTGAGTATAAGTTAATTTCATAGATTATTTATAATAGAATATATAAAAGTATATAAAATAATAATAAACTTTTATTGAAATAAATCATATTAATTATTTATTAAATAGTTATAGCACAATTTTTTAATAGATATCTTATTAAAAGGATTTTATAAATTATATACGGTTATTGAAGGTTTTTATAACTTATTATTTTATTATAAAAAGATGAAACCTTAATTTAGATTAATATTTAATATATTTATAATTATATATTTTAAATTTTGATTTTGATTAAATTAATTATTCTCAGATTTTCTTAATAACCTCTTTATAAGCCGTTGATTTTGTTAATATATTTTAAGTTTTTATAGGTTATATTATTAATAATATATATCTAAAAACCACTTAATCTATAAACTTTATTTTATTTTGCATCTTTTATTTCCTTAACTTCTATTTTTCGTTTTAATTAACCAAAATTATTATCGATAAGCCTTTAATATCTCTGATTTATTTATGCATAAATATTCATTTTTTGGCGTTTAATATACGTAATTATTAAAATACGATTATTATTATTTAATAAAATAAAATACGGTAATTACGCTTAAAAGTTATATAACATTCAATAAAAAATTAAACCGTATATAAAAATATAAATGTTGCTAGTTTATTATTTAATACGATTTATATTAACTCCAGTATTGAATTTTTTAAATTAACCTTAATTATATTCAAGGTCGAATGGGTTCAAGTCTTATTTTCTAGGCTGAGCTAAATACACAGAAAATTATTACACGATGTAATTTGCACGATAGATATTATACCCAGTATCTTCGAATACGATAACTGCTTAATGGTTTCACGGTTAGAATAGATTGATACCTCCTTCTCAAAGAGCCTTACTCTGAAGCCGACTGCTGAACCTTAAATATATATAGCGTCTTTTTAAATATTATATTAATTAGTAAATTATTTATAAATATTATTAAATAAACTTTTAACAAAATTTTAAAACTAAACAAGCTTAATAAAGTTAAATTTATTAAAATATATTTAATAAGATTCTCTATTTAATTGTTCTGTAATTTTTAAGTCTTTATTTTATTAATAATAATATCGCAATAATATTTAAAAAATTATTTAAAAATTTCCGTTATATATATATAATTTACGAAATGTTAATAGAAAACGATTTTCTATATTTCAATAATTTTTAATTTTCGTTTCTATTAAACCTAAACGAAATTATAACATAATATATAATCTTATTCTTTTTTTTCTCGTATATTTAAATATATTGATAAATTTAACGAACTACAAAATATAAATTATTAAATAATAAATTTATAAAATTGTAAAGCAAATATTTCTTGTTTTATAAATTTAATTTATATTTATTTTTTAAAAACTCGTATAACGTAAACTGTTTATCGTTTTTAAATGTTTATAATCGATAATAATTTATATTATTAAAATAATATTAAGGCTATAATAGTATGATAATTGTGATAAAATGTATAATATTATAATATATCTGTTAATATATAATATATAAAGATTATTTTTATAATAATAAACGAAAAAATATTCATAATTATATATAATTAATTATCAAATAACCAACTATATATTAAACCTGAATTTTTAAATGGCGTAATATATTCGATATTAAGGTTAATATCTTTAATAATTACTTAAATTATTCGATTTCGGTTATATAAATACAAGATGTTAAAATAAAAGGTATTCCGGAATTTATCCGACATTTTAATTGTGCCGAAAATAAAAGCATAATATTAAGTAATAAAAATTTACACTTTTACATATCTTTGACGTTAAAAAACCTAATTTTAAAAGCCGGAAACCAAAATATTAATAAGCTTTAGGGCGGAATATTTACCGGTAAATAGTAGTTTTAAATTCTCGGAAAAGATATCTGTTCGTAATAATATAAGATTATTGAAATCATTAACAAAAGTCCAGCAAATTAAGTAACAAAATTCGGAAAGTATTAATTGAAACTTTAAAGTAATTAATTCAAATAAATCGGAATCGAAAAATTTGTAACTAAAAAAACAAAATGATAAAACGTAAAAATCTCAAATTAATAATTAAAAAAACGAATGCGAGAACAATTATATATATAACGAAAAAATAACTTTCCAGATATTAAGGATAAATTATCGATATTATTTATTTATTCGTTTAATAAATCTCTTACGTTAATTAATAGATTTAAATTAAGGTAACTTAAAGGTTAACAAAATGAAATTATTTTAAAAGCTAAGATAAGAAGTTCGATGAAAAAATCGGAAAATAAAATTTAATAATATTAATTCGACGTTATAAATTAACGGGTATTAATTAAAAAGACTGATTTATTATAAATTATAAGAAATTATAACTTAACATTCCTAATATAAAAGTTCGTTAATTTCGATTGAAATAAACTAATATTTATATAAAATTTAACGAATATAAAATTAATTAAAATAATGAATAAAATAACTAGAAAATATAATAAAAAGTTTAATTATATTATTTAATTACCTTTTTAGGTAATAAATTTATCTTAATATAAAGTCACTACCGGTTTAGATGTTTAAATAACGTTAATATCTCTTTGAAGTTTAAATAAACTGGGAAAATATATTTATAACATTCCGTATTTTAGCAAATTTAAAAGTATACCGGCAAAAACTACGGAAAATTGTAACGTACGTCTTAATTTCTATTATATTTTACCTACTAATATGACGTAGATATTATCACGAATCTTTAAATAACGTTAATATTTTATAAGATTTTAAGTAAATTAACTAAATATATTTATAACGTTTTAAATTTTAACAAATTCAAAAGTATATCCTTAAAAATTACGTAATGTTATAATATACGTCTTAATCTTTATTATATTTTACTTATAATAATTTAAAATAATTTATCAGGTTATAAAACTTAATTAAAATAAAAGTTTTTGACATCTTTTTAAAATATTAATTCTAATTAATATTATACGAATATTTATACTTATCGAGTTTTATAACGGTAATCCTATTTCGAAATTAAACGTAATTTTTGCTATTTGTTTTAATTAAAATCAACCGGATTACGGTTTTTAATTTTTAACCTAATATCGTAATTATTATTATCGTCGGATAAATCCCGTTTATTCTTAATGTTTAACTTTTTAGCTTTAATATAAACTATTACTTCGGCTTTATTTTGCGATATATTATTTATTATATTAAATTACGTATTATTATGTTTTATTAATATTAATAATTTCGGTAACGATATAAACATAAACGATTTATATAAGTATAATACAATAATAAAAGTATATGTAATAAATTAAAAACATCTAAAAACAACGGACTGTAAGCCGATAATATAAATAATAAAAAAATTAAAAGTTTTCAATTAAAGTTTTCTAATACGTTATAAATAAAACGTACGTTTATAAGTATTACTATAACCGGAATTATAATTTCGATATACGAAAATAAGTACACCGTATACTTAGTTAATATTCAAATTTTTAAAGGTATTGTTAAATATTTATTTACTAATTTAAACGAAATAATTATATATATTATACTTAGGTTAAAGCCGTACACGGTGTATTACGGCTTTATAACTTTTTTCAATATTTATAAAATTTATAACGCAATGATAATTAATAATATATATTAATTAGTTCGAAATATAAAAATACGACGTTATTATTTCATATTAAACTAATTTTATTATCTGTAAAAAGTTACTTATATTTTTTATAAAATAAAAAATATACCTTTTATAATTAAATATAACGTAAATACAAAATAACCGTTTAAACATTTTAATATTATTATTTATTAAATTTGAAATTGTTCTAATTATTTTAATTATATTTTAAACTAAATAAAAATTTTGAATTTTATTTATTTTAACTAAAAACGTATTAATGAAAATTATTTAAATTTAATAGAAATAAAGATTTATTTCATTCCATTATTCCTCAACGGAAAATATTATATAAAGAATAATTCGTTTATTTATTATTTATATTAAAATTTTATTATTTTTCAAATAATCTTTTTAACGAGCCGGCTTTTAATTATTTATATATAAATATTTTCGCATTTAGAAATTCGAATATATATATAAAATTCAGAATATATAAATTGTAATACAATTTGACCCAAAAAGATTACTAGGGTTTCTGTAATACAAATTCTTTTAAAATATATTAAAATTATTTTATAAATATATTTATTATTAAATAACGTATATTATTAAAACTCTATTTTCGTCCGGGTTTATAATTTGAAATTATTTTATTTTAAACGTTTAGAAATATTATTTAAATTAAGCGAAAAATAAAAATAAAATCTACTACTTATTTTATTTAAATCGAATTTATGTAGAATCCATTACATATTGTTTTGTTGTATATTTAAATTAATTTCGTTAATCTTTATTATAAATTCTATATTTTCAACAATAATCCGGGTTTTAACCTATCGGATTTAATTCTTTTGGTATTATTTTAATCTTTTTTATAATAACTGGCGCGGTTTTATATTTGCCGAATACGTAATATAATATAAATTTCAGAATTTATCTATAATTATAAACCGCTTAATCGAATTATTGATATATATCTTTTGATAAAAACCTTTTAGAAATCTTTTATTATAATATTTAATTAATATTCGGAATATTTATATATAATTTAAAAATGATAATAAATATAACAATGTAAATAAAATTATTAAGTTATTTTATTTTATTAAAACCTTTTAAATAAGTAAGCTGCACGGACCAGTAAATTATGTAATATTTTCAACTTTTTTACTATTTAATTTAATTATTTATTTCTTTACACCATGTTTATAAAACGGTTTATAAAGAATGTTAAAATAAACTTAATTTTATATATTCGGTTATATCTTTTATTTTAAGATTTCGATATAATAACAAATTTACCCGATTCGATATCGTAGTTAATTTACAAAAATTAAAGTCGACCGAAAAAAGATCTATTATCGAACGTATCCTTAACTTCGATACGTAAACTTTTTTTCTTGTTTTCAATATATTAAAAATATAGCTTATATATCATTTCTTTAACGTGTTATGAAATACATTAAAGTTAAATAAATATCGAATTTTATTAAACGGTAATAAAAGTTTTAAACGCGTTTAAATTCGAAAATTCTATATCATTTCGTAAATAATTCGAACATAAGGAGTTTATAGTTACAAATATAATGTTACAAAAAATATATTTATAATTTCGACGAAACTAAATTTTTAATAAAATCTTTTCTAGCAACGAATATAATAATTATAATACCCAAAACTTTTGAAAATTGAATTAAACGTAATAAAACAATAAATTATAAATTACAATTTTTTAAATTATTAATTTTTAAAATTAAGTTATATTATTATTTTCTATTATAAATTTTTTTTTTAAATTTTAATAACATTATAATTTATCGTTAATAACAGACTAAAAACTTATATTAAATATAAAGAATTAAAAAATAAAGGATTAAGTTTAAAATAGATGAAATACTTTAATAAATATATTTGATTGCGTAAGAAAAATTCAAAATCTTTTTTTATTTTTAACGATTACGAAAGTTATTATTTAATAAAATTTAAAAAGATATTACGTAAATTACGATATTATTACGTTTTATATACCCGCGCATTTTTCTTATTAGTTTTAATCTTTTAACAAATGTTATTCTTTTATTTTAAAACCCGTTTATTTATTATATATCGAAAATATAATACGACATTATTATATTTATATTATTAAAAAAGCGTTTATCTGCTTTTACGAGATATTTTAAATTATTATAATGTCCGATAGTATCAAATCTAAATTCGCAAAAACTGGTTTTATTTTATTCGATTTTAATAACTTTTTTTTTCGAAATAAAGGTTGTTTTAATTCTATTTATACTAACCGTTTTCCTATTAATTTCCGCCGGTTTCATTTTATCTTTTGCGAAAACTTTTAAGAATATCTATAGAAGAATAAAATATAAATAAAATGTATAAAAATTTTTAAAACTTTTTAAAATAACTTATTAACAAAAATATTTAAATCGGTTAATTTTATAATAATAAGTTACATATTATTATTATATAAAGCTGTTTTTTAAGAAAAAGACGTTTAATTACGCAAAACGAATTATATTTTGAAAAAATCGCAAAATTAAAAGTAAAGGTTTTTTTTTTCAAAAGAAATTCTAATGACATAAAAAGGATAAATCTTTTAACCCAAAAAAAGGATAATAAAAGAGTTTAATTAATAACAATTAAGAGTAATTATTATAAAAAGGTTAAAATTAAGGAACGGAAATATAACGTTGACGATAAAGCCGAACATAATACGCGTACTTATAAAAAATTATAAAAACTATTAACGAAAAAGAATTTAATACATTTAAATTAATACAATATATTATTAATAAGTTATTTAAATTTCTTATTATAAGGTGCTAAAAACCGCGCAGCTTGCTTATTTGGGCAGCTCGCTTATTTGATACGTTATACGTAAATTTAATTTCGGAAAATAATTTAACGTTATAAAATTTAACTATTTCTTTTATAATTTTTAAATTGTATCTCTAATTTATTAAAATTTTAATTAAATAATTCCAGAGATATATAATTTTCATTTTATCATCAATATGAATAATAATCTTTATAATAATATTTGAATTTTCGAATTAAATCTTACAGTTAATATGTTATAATTTAAATATATTTATTATTAAAAGGTTTAAATACCTTTAATTTAAACGCTAATTTTTAAATCAGAAGAATGCAATAATATTACTTTGGAAATGGACTAATATTAAGTCGTCGACTTTATAAAAAATCGTTAAATTTTTTTAATTCTTTTTTTATAAAGCTATTAATAACTATAATATACATAATTAAATATATATAAAAAAAAGAATAAAATATATGTTATAGATATAAATAAATTTAATTTAATTTTTTATATAATTTAATAATAAAGATATTTTATTCAAAATAATTCGGTTATATCGTTATTCGAGAATAAAATTATTTTATGTAATTTAAAAGTATTCGTTGAATATTCATTTAAACCCAAAAATAGTAAAATTATATTATTTACCAATTATCCTTTCGAACATTATAAAATTAAGTTTTTTGCTATCCGTAAATATTAAAACAAAAATAAAATATAAATTATTTATTTAAAACCCCGCTGTTTTCTAATTAATTTTATTAACAATATAATTTAAATAGTAATTAAATCGGTTATTAAAGAAAAAGTTTATATAATTAAAAACTTTTTAAAGTTGGTTTTAATAACAAAAAAAGGTTTAAATTTTTCGAAAATTAAATTATATACCTTTTTAATTTTTTAAAAAAAAATTTAACGTTATTTATTAGATCTAATATTTAATATAAAATAAACAAATCTACTCCGTAAAGCTTTTATAAAGTTATTTGTTTTATATTTAACGTTAACGTATAAACTAATAACGTTTATATTAATGAAAAAACCGGTAGAATTATCGGATAATAATAAACATTTCGTTTTCAAAAATTGAAATATTTATTTTAAACCGTTTAATATATATTAAGTTTTGAAATAATTAAAAAATATATATTTCCGGTTTTATTATTAATAATTTTAAATTTTATATAATATTATTTTAATTCGTGACGTTATATTATTATTATTTGGGCCGAAAAAGATCATATAATTATAATTTATTCTCAAAGAAATTTTTAACTACTTACTTTAATTAATAATAATAATTTCGTTTTAATCAAAATTATATATTTATAAAACAATAAAGATTTTAAAATTATATTCATTTTTCATAATTATAAAATAAATAATATTAAATTAAAATTATATTTAAGAAGTTCGTTTTAATAATTTTTAATAATTTATATAAGCCTGCGGAAAACAAGTTAAAAATTTTAATAAGGTTTAATCGATATATTTGACCCTTGCAGGTGTATCTAAAGCCTTCGGCTCCAGCTACGGCTGCGCCCCAGGCGTAGCCCCAACCTCAAAAATGGGGCCTGATTTTAGTAAGGCAAGTTTAGACGCACTGCCCTTAGGTCGAAAAAGGCGGTAGCTGAGGCAAATTATTGCGTGTCTTTTTCAATTGCGTTAGCGGGGTACCTGAAGCTACGGTTCTTGTTTGAAAGTCTTAGCTGCAGCTGTGCCGCAGGCGCAGGCGCAGCCGCAAAACTAGAGCCTGATCTTAATAAGGTAAGGGTTATAAAGGTCAAAATTAATGTGAGCGGCAGCTGCGGGAGCTCTCCGTCGCCGCCGGGTGCATCAGCGGCGGGGATCGACTAGCCCTTCCAGGCCTGGTTGCCAAGGGTACATGCATAAATCTTCGCCGCCGCTGCTCATAAGTCTCCCGATAAGCACTTCCTAGTCTAGTATGGGAAGGCGCTATGGCTCTTAGAGTTAATATGGGTTGGAAAGGCGAGAAGCTACACAGCTTCGCAGCCGGCTGAGATCTACCGGACGCAGCCTTATTACATGCCGCAGGGTTGCATCTGCATCGGGTAGCACCCCATTTGCCATGATTTTATCCACCCGCCATGCCATTAATAGAACCCCATTGCTTACAGTCGCGCAACCCCCATCTGATGTGTGCTGCCGCACCCTGCCCTAGGTACCTGAGGCATCTATCTACCCTTGCTGTCTAGCTACTTGAGGGCCCCCGAGATTCATGCATCCAACTGTGCTTCATAGTGCAGTAGTAAGCGAATTGGCATCCCTTTAATGCAGTGTCTTTTCAGGGTTGGCTAATCGTCGGGGAATATAAGCGCCGCAATTATCAACATGTCCATGTACCCTACAGCCACCTCCATGTAAACGCCAGGTCTAGCCCGGCTTAATTAGTTGGCAGGCTACAACACTAAATGCGAACCGCACAGTAAACCAGAACATTGTATACGGCCCTCATTAATTGAATAAACCCCAAAAAAGGAATAGCTAATAAGCGAAAAAGGGTCTAAAACCGTGGAGCGTGTATGCTACTAACTGCAATAATCCCTGAGAATTGTAAACCTACGTAGCTTACATATCCTGCTGGGTTAGAGGCCGAATAAAAACATCCTAATCACGTAGTCCTTAAGGTCACACCAACGCTAATCTCTATTCTAATTGGCTGCTATGTTCTAATTAACTTTACGGATCCATGATCTCGCCCCATTGCTCACACACACATCATTAATGTAACCGTCTGACTGCTTCCGCCTTTTGGCTGCTTCCGAATCAAGCTGTCACCGCCGCTTTCGAATGACGCAGCGGTATTAGGACCTAATTGCTGCTGACGGGGTGGCACAAGAAGAACTGAAAGACTGACCGTTGCATTCGCAAAAGTAATGATATCTCATTGGCTCTATTAAAATATGTTGTATTAGTATGAAAACGCTAGTCTTGAATAGGTTAGATAAGCCGGAAGACCTGACTAGATGTTAAACTTACCCCTACGACGTAGTATGAACTAACTCTACCGAGTTATCCGACGGAAGGCGACAAGGCGTTAGCTGCAACAATTTTTCAGATCGTACTCTACTGTAGCCCTTAGAAGGCTCGCCAGAGATTTGCCTGCGATTGGGCCAATGTGGCGAATGAAAAGAGAGTGCCACCCACCTTCAGAAAATTGTGAGAGCTACCGCCTTGTCGCCCGCCGTCGGATCCTTGGGAGAAGCTAACTCGAAAACCTTATATTTACGCGTGAGCTTGCAGCTAACGCTACACCTCTGTAGGAATTATATCCAGTCAGGGTGTGTTACAGGAGCCATGCCCCACTAGCCCCATGCTTCGACGTTGTCATCTGTCCTGATTTCCAGAACTTTGATCGACTAAGCAATCGTCGCCTAAATGATTGACCTACATTTAGAATGTGATCGATAACCTCTTAATGGATTAAGGGCCTATTGCTGTGCTACTTTGCACGGGCCATCAAATAGTTGATCAATAGCTCAAAGTCACTTAAAGTTGATGGCGCCTCCTAAAGGACTGTTCATTACAGTCGTTTAGAAGGCGCCATCAATTCGCCCTATCTGACGAGTGGCCAACTAACAGCAAAATCGTCAATTTTTGTAGCTTCGCTGAGCCTTATTTCATCCGCTCAATCCGAGCCAATTAAAGCGCCCCGTTTCTCTAGAGTATCGTGACATCTTCGGGCGTTAGTGGGCTCTTGGGCCTCTTATTGGCTAATCCTTCCGCTTTAGTGGGCCGGAGCAGTTAGCGGTGACCTAAAAAAAAAACCTCGTCTGCTGGTAGTTGGCCCCTCGTCAGATATATCCGTCATCGATCCCCTATTTGCCTTTTTGCGGCAAAGAGTGGAGACTTGGCGACGATCCACCACAAAGTTACATTTCAAGTCGACCCATTCTTTCCCCGGGGCAACGGCTAAGGATTTATCAGAGCCAATATTCTTTAAAGCGGGCTTGGCGGTGTCGGCACCGGCGTCATTAGGCCATTTGTCCCATTATTCGAGCCCCGAAAAGCGTTGTGGATCACAGCCTTATTACTGTTATGCAAGTGCGTGATAATGTAGGCAGTTTCGAGTTGACCACAGGGGTGTATAAGCTCACCATCAAATGAAAATTCCTTGTCGGCCGATGAATTGATTTCGGCAGATAACTGGTTAGCCATAACACGGGAAGGAAAGGCGGAGTACCCGCACAAGGAGACAGATCTAGAGTAACCAGTCATACACCCGGTATGCCGTCTCACATTGCGTCTCTTGACTGCACCCATAATGGCCAACTCGCACAGCATTCTCTAAGACGCTACTGAATAAGCAAGCCGAGGACCCGGTGTGGCGACGGATCGCCAGAGTGTGAGGGGGAAGATGGCTGCGTGGTGGCAGATCCGTTCCCTTCTCACGACTCACTCATCGGGGGACAAATCTGACCCTGAAGTCCGGCTTGTACCACATTACATGGGTACTGTAGTCCTTATCGAACGTCGCGTCCTGCCCACGAGTTTGCTCTAAGTCAAAAGTCCACAGGACCTTAGCGATGAACAATCTAGTCTGGCTCCATGCGATCTCCCGCCCAGTACATGCCCTCGGGCCCAGACCGAACGGGAAGTAACTTTTCAAATTATCACCAGCGAATCTTGCTTCGTACTTTGGATGTTCAGAAGGTAACCAACGTGCAGGACGGTAGTTTAATGGGTCGTGGAAATTGAGCGGACTACGCGCAATGGTGAAAAAGCTCGTTTGACAGATGACCTGTTGGGCATTAGCGCAGGGAAATTCCGATACAAGTTAAGCGGAGTTAACGTACACCTTTAGGGATGTAGATCCCGTCGACAAAGGCACCGGGGCTTGTTCGTGGCATCCCTGTAGCATTGGCTGAGTGTAGGCGTAGAGTTTCGTGGATGCAAGCGTTCAGATAAGGAAGGGCAGCTAGGACATCGGGAACTATCTCGTCATAGCTTTCAAAGCTCGATCGAATTTCCTGGACCAGATTCTCGAGTATCTCGGGCTCCTTGAGGAGAAAGAACAGGCTGCCAAAAAATACCAGCTGGATAGGGTCGAATCCTGCTATGAACAACTGTAGCGCAACTTGTTCAAGGTGGACCTTTTCCTTTTTAGTTGTAGGCGCAGGTGCGTCAGGAGGGAGCATGTAATCCACGAAGTCTGGATGCCTCGTATTTCCGCGACGATCAATCCGCCTTTGGACTTCTTGGCTGTTCATCTTGAAGGTTTTTGGTACCTTTCTGATAACTCTGGGAGGTACAAACAGATAGGCAAGGGGGGCTAGCAACGGAAATTTCTTGGAAACTTGAATGATCGTTCCAAAGAGATTAGTTCCCAGGAGTGTTTCCATGAAATCCGAGCTCTTCTCTAGTCGCGGGTCGTTAATTAACATCCAGAAGTGTATCGGAAGTAATGCGTGGAAGGCCTACGTACCATCTCGCATCTGATGTAGTTCGCGGTTATATGCAAGGTCCGCCGACATGTCCATGGCAAGCCAAAGCATCCACTTTCAATGGTCGTGTTAATGCTGGGACTTCCGGGTAGAGAAAGCAAAAGGGAGAAGCTGCGAAACTCTCATACCGTGTTCATGTCAACTCCCTCAGAACCGCCGCCGACACTCTTCATCTTCTCAATGAAAAAGTCTATGTGCTGGTGCACAATTGGCTCCTTGGCCTTGATTGCTTTAGTGCTGAAAGCGGGTAAGATCTTTTTCGCCACTTCACGACGCTTGGCTGGGTCTTGCTCCCAAATAAAGCCTCCGTCCCCCGTACCGAAGTCCATAAGATCTGTTTTGAGCCAGGTCTCGTGATGTTTGACAGCCGGGTTATATATGTCTGCCAGGATGTTAGTGCCTTTTCGCCTTAATACTGTTCGCCCCGCTATCTACCAAAAGAATAAGTAGGGTGGGGACGGGGAGCTCACCTAGAGCTGCCTTCGTGGTGGCAAACACAATCTCATTTGGGGCAACTCGAACAACATTCCCTTTAACGCGTCAGTCCAACCCCTTGCTGCATCTGAAGGTCACTAATTCAAGTACCATATTTCTTCACCATCTCCTCAACCGCCCAGGGCCATCTTCCGCGCAACCTATCTTGGTTAGAGAACGCAGGAGATTTATTTGGCGGAGTCACCATGACATAGAACATACCAGTGGCAAGCGTAAGGTACATTCGAAATAGCCGCAAACTTCGGTCCCGGGAACTGGGAAGCCGGATGGAAGTAGAGGAGATAGATGCAACGTGCCGTGGCGTAGGCGCATAACTAAACGTTATCGTGAGATAAGCCAGGGCCATCAAGATGCAGTAGTACGCTTACAGCGGTAACAGACAGCGAAAGCCATGGCAGAGTGGCTATAAAAGCGGTGGCGGGAGTTGGCAGCGTCAAATCAAGGAGGGCCATTGCTGTGCTGTGAAGATTGAAGGAAATGGGAGGGAAATTTTCCAACTCAAAGAGACATGGAAGTTAGCAGAGGGACAGATTAGGTGTGCAGGACAGGTCCAGAGATAAGAAGAGGAAGCTGTTAAATGCATAGATCAGTTAAATAAAGTATGCTTAAATAAGGCATTATACGAATAAAAAGTAAGATATATATAATTTAATCTAGCTGAGTTAAAAGAACGTTAATTAATTTAAATAATAAATATTATATATACTGCGGTTTAATACTGTTGTATTATAATTATATTATGTTATTTTTAAAATGACTTCTATTTCTAATTTAAGTAACACATTTACTTATAAAGTATAAAGAGTTTATACAGTATATATAACAGCTGCACTTAAATCGCTGCGCTACTAGAACAGAAGATCGGTGGAATTATCGTACTTATAGCAATCATTCTAGTACTTACAGCGGTATAAGAGCGGCTACAGTGCATAAGGCCGTAACAGTATAATATAAATTCGTAAAAAATATAAACTTAGGAAACAGTTTTCTAACATTTTAAGTATATTATTTTTGTTAGGTTATTTTTAATAAATTTATTACAAATCGATTTTAAAAGTATTTAAAATAATTTAATAGTTTAAGATAACGGTTATGGGCTTAACCAATTATTAAACCTAGTCGTACGGTTTATGTTGACAATAATATTGTAGGAATTTAAATAATAAGAAAATAATTACGTTTAATTTTAATAATAATACATAATTATAAGAAATTTAAGTAATTAAATTATATTTTAAGTTGGTATTATATAAGTTATAAAAGTAATAAGCGTATATATTTTAATTAAGATCCGTTTAAATCTGTTTATTTTTTCGGATTTATATTATATCAGTAAATTGGATTTGTATAAATTCGGAGATTTTTTTAAATTTATATTTTTTAAATTGTTAAATCTTTTTAGATTTAGGAATTTATTTGGATTTATATTACGTAATTTAAATTTTTATATCGGAATTTTCTTTTAATTTCCGATCGTTTGTTAATAAGTTAAGTTTAATTAGTTATAATACGAATTTTTTTTAAAAAAAAAATTTTATTTTTTTTTTCTTTTCTTTTTTATTTTTTTTAAAAGAATATTGCCCTTAAAAATTAATTAATTATTAGGTTTGTTCGGCAAGTAGATTTTTTTCATATACCATTTTTTAAGGTTTTTATTCGTTATATTTGATTGTATTAAAAAGTAAAAATTTTGTAGACGTTTTAATTAAAACGGAGAACGAAAACTTTTAAATTTTTTTATTTAACGGAAAGGTTTTGAGGTTATGTTTTGTTTTTCGTAATTTAAAAATAAGGAAAAGTACGTTATGATAAAGGACGTAATTTGTTGTAAGAATTATATTTTAAAAAACAGGAATTGCGATAATACGGGCGTATTTTTTAATTTTCTATATAATATTATTTAAAAATCGGAATGCATAAAACGTAAGGAAATTTTAGCTGAAAAATGGTTGTTTTAATTTCAAAAGAAAAATGAATAAAGTAATTATACGTTTTTAGTAATTATGTTAATAACGAAATTTTTTTCGTATTAAAGGTATCGAAAAAATAAATTACGGGCTTTAATTTTTAAACGAATTAAAAAAGCAAAAAAGCTTAAAGGCCGAAGTGGTTATACGGGTTATGTGAATTATATAAATGATATGGTAATCGATTAGTCTAGAGCTTTAGGCGATTAATTAAATATTATTGGGTAACGTAAATTGAGATTTTGTTTTTTTAAATCTTAGCGGTTTCGGCGTTATTTATAACAAAGTTTAAAATGTATTAGGTGTTTGTAAAATTTTTTGCGGGTTTTTAGGTATTTTTAGAACTTAGGTAATTCTTTTATTTGATTAAGTATTACATAAGTTCGTTTTAATTCCGTATATTTAGTATTTTTTTTTTCTTTTTGCTTTATTAATTGGTATGTTTTTTATAGGTTTTTTTTCGGTTTGTATTCATTTTAATTACGTTCGTTATTAATTCGAATAAAGAAATATAAAAAATTAAATAAAATTTAACTTTCGATAATAATTTTATATAGATTAAGATATTTAATCGTTCCGTTTTCGATATGATTCTGTTTAAAAGGCAGAAATAAATTTAATTAATTAAGTAAAATCGACATTGCTATTATATATAATAAATTCGTTTAAAGAATTAATATAATAGTTTCGGAAAATATATAAAGTTAGTTTTAAATCACAATTATCTATTACTTTATTATCTTTTTATTAAACATTTTAACGACTTTTAAACCCTACTTTAATTCACCGTTTTTTACATTCGTATTTAGTATTTATAAGCAATCGATCATCGTAAACCTTTTCAAATTATTATAATTTAACGTATTATTTTTTATAATCGTAATTTAAACGTAAACAAATTTACTTAATCGATAAAAAACCGCGAATTAAAAACTTATGTTATAAATTCGTTACAGCTTTTTCTAAAACTCTGATATTTTCAATCGTTGAAAAAAGAATATAAAATTCTAATTATAAATCTATTTACTTTCAGTTATTATTTCGAAAATATTTATCGAATACCCTATTTAACCGACTTTTTCGATCTATGAACTTTTTTGGAGTATAAACTAATTATGTATATTAATTAACGAAATCGGTTTTTAAATAAAGAATATCTTAAATAGTGTAATTTTAATAAGTTATAAAAAATTCCAACTAAAATTAATATAATTTTACAAATTGTATTTCTTATCTTTAATATTAAATTCACCTTTAGATTTATCTTAATTCTTAAAGCTATTGAAAATGGTTATAAAAGTTATTAATACGATTATTATAACAGGTATTAAAGTATTTAAAGAATTACTACTGTTATACTACTTATATCATCTTAATAATAATTAATTAATTAATAATAACGCGAATTAAAGAATAAATTTTTAATTATCGGATATAAGGAATGTAAATTATATTATATTAAGTAACTAATTATTAGCTCTTTAAACTACGCCTTATGCTTAAATATAATCTAGCTACGAAACGTACATGTTCCGATCAAAGAAAGCCTTTTCGTATATGGGGTGCATTCGCACTCTTTGCTAGCTAACACGTCTTATTTATTTTAGAACTACTAATATTTACAAACAATGTAAAGACTATTTAAAAAATTAATAAAATTAATTAAAAAAGTATTTAATAAAATCTTTGTTTTACTTAATTACCGTTTACATTTTACTGATTCGTTACGAGAATTCAGAATGTAATTAGTTAATTTTTAATATAAAACAATAATATTTAGAGCAACTTTAATATAAGCCAGCAAGAGTTCGACTCGCTGGAATAAAACGTCCTGTATTTTCGACCGGTGGAAACGAACTAAGTTTGTTAAATTATCCGCTTAAGAGCGATAAAACAGTAACCGCTATAACTTTTAGCGGGCCCTAGGCCACAACCGGAAACTTAGCGTACGGTAATTTTTTCAAAAGGCCTATTAAAGCTCTATTAAATTGCTTAGCTGTACAAAGACGCGAATGCGATACTGCTTTATATGTTAATGCTAAAAATATTACTATTTTGTTCTGCTTAAAATTTTAATTTTCAATAGAAATTAAAATAATATTAATTTAAAATAAAAGTATAAGTTGCTGTTAGTAATATTATAAGCTGTTAAAGAATATTAACTTCTTAAATAAACAATCTACGCCGACAAACAAATTACGCAGTTTTTTCAACTTTTTTACTATTTAACTTTAATTATTTACTTTTGATATCATTTTTATAAAGCAGTATATAAAAAATTAAAATAAATTTAGCTATTTTAGTTAAAAAAACCCCTTAAACCTTTTTATATTAACCTTAATTTTATTTATATAATTATATCGTTTATTCTAAATCGCGATATAATAATAAATTTACTCGACTCGATATCGTACTTAATTTACGAAAATTAATACCGACGGAAAAGAAAATTTATTATCGGCCGTATTTTCGACTCTAATACGCAAAGGCTTTTTGTCCGGTTTTGATATATTAAAATATAATTATTATATTACTTATTTAATACGTTATAAAATCAATCAAAGTTAAATAAGCGTCGAACTTTATTAAATAGTAATAAAGATTTTAAACGCGTTTAAACCGGAAAATCGATTTTTAACAAATTTTATTCGAAAGTTTAAAAATATTTCGGAAATAATTCCCACTTATTTAGGTTATAATCGTAAAACACGAGATCTTAAAAAAGGATATTTATTATTGCGACAAAATTAAAATTTTAATGAAAGTTTTTATAATTACGGATATAATAATTATTAATACCGAAAAACGTAAAAAATGTAAATAAACATAATAAAAAATTAAATATAATTATTTAATTACTTTAATCTTTAAAATTAAATTATATTATTATTTATTATTATTATATAAAGAAATTATTTCAAGTTTTAATACAGTAATAACTTATTATTAATAATTAATTAAGAAATTATATTAAATAATAAGAATTAAGTAATAAATAAATTACGTTTTAAATAAATTTAATGTTTTAATAAACGTATTCGGACGTATATAAAAAATTAAAAACGTTTCCTTTATTTTAACGATTACGAAAACTATTATTCGATAAAATTCGAAAAATATTACGCAAATTATAACATTATTATACTTTATGTATCTGCATATTTTTCGTATCGGTTTTAGCTTTTTAACGTATTTTCATTTTTAAAAAACGTACTTATTTATTATATATCGAAAAATTAATTTAACGTTATTATATTTATATTATTAAAAAGAAAATTTTCGCCGGTTTGTATAATATGTTCTAAACTGTTATAACGTTTAATAACATTAAATCTAAATCTATAAAAGTCAATTTTATTTTATTCGATTTTAATAACGCTTTTTTCGAAATACAGGTTTTTTTAATTATATCTACGTTAACCCTTTTCCCGTTAGCTTCCGCCGGTTTTATTTTATTTTTCGCGAAAACTTTTAAAAATATTTATAAAGTAATAAAATAAAAACGATATTTATAAAAAAATTAAAAATTATTAAAATAATTCGTAAATAGAAATATTTAAAGCGATTAATTTTATAACAAAAGATTATATTATTATTATTATATAAACCCGTTTATTTTTTCGAAAGAAAAACGTTTAATTATACAAAACGAATTATATTTTAAATTCACGTTATAGGATTAAAAATAAACGTTTTTAAAAAAAGGAAATACTTACTATACAAAAAGATATAAACTTTTCTGGGGGGGGCGC
>QJOA01000064.1:0-45977 GCA_004155915.1 Monosporascus sp. CRB-9-2 | reverse complement strand
TAAACTTTTCTGGCCCCCCCCCCCAAAAAAGGTAATACAAAAATGTAACTAATAATAACCAAAAATTTTTTTCGTAAAAAGATTAAAATTAAAAAAGGAAAATATAACATTTGCGGTAAACCCGGACATAATATGCCTCGTTATAAAAAAGCTAAACGTTTAACGAAAAAAAAAAAATTAATTTAAATTATTACGATATATTATTATTAAGTTATTTAAATTTGTTATTATAAAATGCCAAAAACCGCGCAGCTCGCTTATCCGCGTAGCTCGCTTATTTAATCCGTTATTAATACAAATTCGTTACTTAAAGTATAATCTTGCTATATATAACAGTAGCAGGTATTGGGATATATATCGTAGTGCAAAATAAGTATAGCTAAATGCAGCTTTTACTGCTGAAGCTGATTGGGTTAATATGGGTGAATAAAAATGCAGTGCCACCTACCTTTAGAAATTGTTTTGGTTGCTGTCTTGTCGCCCTCAAGCGGATAATACCGGGGTTGGGATAAATGCAGGCTGGGGTCGGAACCGTCAAACAGTGTACTTGGACTTTACCCAAGGCATAGAGCTCTCGTGTTTATAAGTTGGTATCCTGTTTACATGGGGTTTAGACTCAAACTCACCTGTCTCGCCTTCTCTCGGGTTCTTGAATGTCAGTCCTAATGATACCTTATGTGAGTACTCAGCAGAATGAAATTCGCTCCTAAAATGACCATTTAGTGCAATGTATGCATCCGTGGCTCTTTTTGGAACCCTGCTGTGTAACCCACCGTCGCAAAAAGATGGGTCAGTCGGATAATGGGTTGGTTACAGAGCGGATTATGTCACAATGAAAGCAACGTCGCAATGGCCAGTTGATTGTTTTGCTTTACAGGCAACAGCCGCGCGAGAATGTTTGGGTTCAGGAACGGTGAAGCTAACACGGAATTCCCTACGTGATACACTAAGTACCTACTTCTAGGTAGTCATGCATGTTGCACATGGCGCATCCAAGATTGATGGGGCTATGTCCCCAACTGCGAGAATGACACACAATAAGCGGTAGCGGTGTTCGCGCTAACCATATATAGCAGGTGGCCCACTTTGGGTCGATACATGGGAGGAACGCGGTGCAACGCGGGTTGCAACTGTTGCTGCAACTAACTTTCTGTCATGAATAACCGTTAGCAACCGTATTTTTTGACTGATTTTAGGTGTGTTTCAGGGCCCGAAATGGGAAGGAAACGGCGTTGCGAATCGGGCTTCAACACCACGGGTGCGCTCTCGTTGTGATGTCTGTGAGGTTGCGGTTTGTACCACTGACATATGTTGGTACAAATATCACTGCATAAAATAGGTGTAAACGGACGTATATTACTATTGGCTAGGTGTGATTGGTTATCAAGGTCCCATTTTTGAAGAGCACAGACCAGAATAGCAGCTACCGCTTATTGTGTGCCATTCTCGCAGTTGGGGACATATTCACAGCTTTGGCTCTGAGGGGAGGATCTTGCTAAGCTACTCGGGATGATCGATCCCGTTACCTAACCCCTGGTGGAGCCGCATATGGGCTGCCCGGGGTTCCCTCATTGAAGCCCAGGAGAGTGTCCATCAGAACCCCCATACCAACTGCGCCACCACAATAATAGATCTCTCTATACGACAGCAACGATACCCAGACGAGGACGTTCGAATGCGGCTAGCATACTTGACGCCGCACACACCATGAAGTCCGATGTCTGGCCAGGTACTGAATTGGAGGAAATCGTTGGCGTGATGGCCAAACAACGTGCATGCAGCCCTCGGCACAGGTAGCCTTGCCTTCCAAGGTTGGCTTCAATTTGCGACGCGTTTCTTCACTTGGTGTTGTATGATTCCTCGTTTTGCCCGATGCTATGTAGGCGCTAGTACCGCAAGTGGGGCCGACCTGGTCAGCCCGATATGGCATCTCAGCATCTGCGTGGGGCCATTCCAGCGGTTGTGGTACCTTAGGTATCCTCTTCATACTTACATACGTATTATATCTGTGTAGCTAGTAGTTACATAAGTAGACCTGGGGGGAAGCTGTTCTCTGGGTGCTTTCCCTGTACCCACCTACACACAAGTCCTGTGGGCGTACCTACCTAATTTTACACGGGATAAAATGAGGTACCGCTGATGGTTTTCTTAGGGACAGTGGAGGTTGGGTGATGCTGACTGCAAGAGTCCAAAGTACGGTCTAGTCTGGGTACTACCTCACTGGTCTCGACTCTACGTGGTACCCTGGTGGGTTGAGGATGTATGGACATTTGTAGGATATTCCATGTCGACAAAGCCTGGAAAATAGAGAGTTTCTGTTACATTCACCCCATGTGTCCATTATTCAAGCGTGTGTAAAGAACTCAGTAGTAATTAGCCATAGTTAAATGGGATGAGAGGTTTCAAACGGCCCTTCACTGGAACTCTACTTTGAACTCGCACAAAGGCGCGTCTTGTGTGATTACGATTTGACCCCATCAACCGCCAATCAGGCGTGTTCCACGCGCTGGTGCAGATCAACTGTCTTCAACTGGTAACCAGCTACCCTGTCCATTCTCAGATCATGGCTTGCGTGGATCTCTGACCATGCAACTACCCCCTGACTTGAACCATCGAGCTGTAGCCAGCCTTCACGTCTCTGGTTCAAGCTTGAAGGCTCTCCTTCCCCGGCAGATTGCTGTCTACGCGGTTGAGATGGCTTGGACTGGAGAAATCTTGACCAGGAGCCCCGACTCCAATTGCTGTAATCCGTAATTCTCGACGTGAGGCGGGAGAAAAACCCCTGGGCTGGTAGAATCGACTTGAGTGTAGGCAGACAGCAGCAAATAATACTACATCCCATCTGAACAATCGACCAGGCGCCGATGAGAAAGTTTCCAGCTTTGCGGAGGATGGTCAGTTGAACTGTCCCGAATGATGTGATTAGAAGAGACTTACCCTGGTTGGCTCGGTACGCTTCAGCAATCTTGATAAAACCAATGATACCGGCGCTGTCTCGGTATCAACAACATGCCTCCCAAGACTGTGGGGTCAACCATGGAGATAACAGGGGACATCCATAGAACTTACAATCCTCCGATAGCAAATATAAATCCTAGTTTCCATTTTGTCGACATCTTCAAACGCAATTGTTTGATCATAAAGCATGCAAGGACGACCAGTGCGAAGTCAACCGCTGAGTTGACAGTCTCACATCCAGCCACGGTAGCTAAGTAGTCCACACAGGCACCCGGCTGTAGGGGGTTCCAACCTTTACTAATAGGCCGACAGCTGAATAAATATATCGGGAGGGTGGCGAGGCAATACGCCAGGTGGAGAAAACCGATGAGATATATCAGCCGAACATAAACTTGATTAACTCCAAAAAGGCGGTAGTAGAAAAACAATATGCTGAATTTGGCGAAGAACTGATTTACTACAAACAACGGCGAAGTGGCATAGGAAAGCTATTTGCATGTCAACGGGGGTGGCTGACAGAAGTTGAAGCACATCACTCAAAGGACTGGTAAGCGCAGATATACCTTGCCAACGAATAGAATTTCATCAGGAAGAAGCACTGACAAGTCTCTGCCATCCAAGGCATTCAAAGCTACAACAGATATGTCAGTCATATTGTCAAAAGTTGGTGAAATAAGAGCGAGTCTATAGGAAGCACTTACTCAAGAAGGATGAAGTAGCATATGCTAGGTGAACAGTTAATGCACCGAGTGCGAACCAGTCCTCGCCACCAATCTTCCTGCCAGAGCGCCTAGTCGCAATAAAGCGAAGGACAGTCACCAAAGTACATATGGGTATAGTTACCAGGCATAGGATAAAGATAGTGTTATATAGGGGGTTCTGAGACGTCTCTGAGGCCATGGTAAGGTATATACGTTATTCAGAAGTGGATCTATTGGAGCGTTTTGGGGGTCGGAGCGTCTCTGGCAAAAGGGAGGAAGAGTCGGCGGTGTAAGGCCGTCACTAGATTTGTGAAAGAAGATTTTGCCCAAGAATGTGTAAACGAAGACGGACTTTATGACGGATGTGAAAAAAAGAGGTTCGAGTGGAGAAGGCCCGGACAAACAAAGCCTTGAAGGACATTCCTTTCCTGAAAGCTGAGGGTTGGATAAGCAAGTCAACTTAATAGTAGGGTGACAAGGTCACAACTTGACTGAGTATCGGCATGTCCGCGTATGCTTCGGCACGCTTTTTATCAAATGGAGACGCACTCGGAATCCAGTCTGTAACTTCGTAGCAAAGATACGAGGAGGTGCCAGGGGGTGATTGCATGTAATCAAGGCAGACCAGCCCGTTCACAGCGAGGCTGCATTCCGGTCCACTAATGAGCCAACGTAGCTTTCCCCTCCCGATAACGCCACCACCCTGCATCCATCTAACTGGGGTAGTATCATTGTACAAGATTGCCTTATAACGACTAATGTTGCATACGCAGACCGTAATAAGAAGGTGAAGTACCAGCCATTATGGAGCTTTTACGCAGCTAACAGTATGATCTACATGTTCATTCCGGTTTCACGTGGAACTAGGGTATGCACTACTCACTCACCCACGCTAAAATTTTCCCTTACGAGTGTGTAGCAGAGGTTCGTAAGTAAAATAAAAATGGCTACGGATTAATTACCCAGAAGTATCTAAAGTACTAAATAAGTAACTACTTATAAATACTTATTATATAAATATAATTAAATTAAATTTTACGAAGGTTAAAAAATCTACTAGTTTATATTTATATTTAATAAAATACTTTTTATTTATTTATTTCTTAATCAAAACCTTTAATTATTTTGCTTATAGAAATTAATTACGTATATAATACCGTATTATTTAATATATTAATATGTGTATTTAATAAAAGTTATATTTTGTCTTTCTAATAAAAGATATATTTATATTATAAATCTATTAATTAAAAGGTTTGTAAATTAAATTAAAAAAGTTTTAAAAAAGATTGTAATATTATTTTTCGAAAATTAAAATAATTTCGCAATATCATTTTTATTATTAAGGTCGATTAGGTTAAATGCGATATGTGGTGTTTTATTAATAATTTTTATTCGTTTATAATTTGTTAAATAATATTCCAAATATATCGATAACGGGCTAGTTTATTAGCTTATATTTTATGTTATTACTTACTTTATTATATTTAAATCTTTTTAACTATCGTTTTATATACCTTATTTTGAATATAATTACCATTTTTAAAAAACCATTTTGGATTATATAATCCGTATATTTTACCGCCGTATTCGGAAAAGTTAAACAAATTTTTATAACGATCTTACGGCTACGAATTATCGGTATTGCGTACTTGAAATTATGCGGCATATTATCTTGAATAATTCAAAAAAACTCGTTAAAATGATGCAATCATAAAACTGCGAAAATTTCGAAAAGAAATTAACTCTTTATACGCTATTAAAATTTACTGTTAAAATTTGCTTTTATAATTTACCTTTAAAATTTATCTATAAATTTATTATCCAAAACTTAATATCTTTTAAATTATATTAACCTTATCGAACTATAAAGTTAACGCGTACAGAAGTTATTAAGATCGAAACGTATTAGCAACTATACATTAATTAACTTTAAAAAAAGGATTTATAAAACTACTATAGTAATTTATTTTAACCGGAAAATTTATTAATTAATTAACGGATTCGAAATATTAAATATAATATCTATCGTACTAATTATATTATATAATGATTTTCTATATATTTAGCTTAACCTAGAAATTAAAGCTTAAACCTATTTAAACTTCTATAACGGTAAAAAATAACTCGATTAACACGTAAATTAATACATATATTATGCAAAGTTAAATAGATTTAAGTCTTATTTTCTAAGCTAAGCCAAATATATAGAAAATTATTATATAATATAATTTACATGATAGATATTATGCTTAATATCTTCGAACGCGATAATGAATTAATAATTTTTACGATAAAAGTAAATTAATATCTTGATTTCATAAACATTACTTTAAAACCGAATACGTGGTTGCCAATAAGCCTCGACCTTGATAAACCTTATACTCGCTAGCTGGTTCGACAGGGTCCTTAAAAGTCCGAGCTTTTATTAGCATATATGCGATCCAGTCGACCTTGTACAAAGTGCTTTACAAATAATATAACTTAGAAGATATTAAGCTTTACGCGGCAAACCTTAAGGATAAAGCTTAAAGGCAAACCTTAACAGTAAATCTTAACTACGCATAAAAGGCTGGCATCTTTTAAAGCCCTCGCCAGTCTCGATCGTACCCACGGCTAAGAGAGAGATGTTAGTACGAGAACCAGGCGAAGAGTACTTGGCACCAGACCATCTTTTCGAGTTACCCAAGACAGCATGCCGCCCAAGTTAGGATATATACATGTATTATTATTAATTAATTAATTTTATAATATTAAATATATTACTTTTATATTTATTAAATTAATTTGTTTTAAAAAGCTTTTATAAATTTTATATTATAAAACGAAATAAGGCTTTTAAAACTTATACGATAATACTATAATATTTAAAACTAATTTAAATATCTTTAAATTTACTCGAAAAAAAGAAATTAATAAGATTTATAAATTTTTTTTTATTAATTTTATAATGTAATAAATGTTATTAAACTTTAATTTTTAAATATTAAAGATAAATTAAAGTATTCTGTTCAAGTTAAGAATATATTTAAATGAAGTTTTATACGTTTATATATATATATATATATATATATATTTTAAAAGTTGAGTTTTTTTTAATTTACTGTTATTTGAATATTAAAGCATTAAATTTATAAATTTATATTATTTATAACCTTTTTAACTTTTAACTTTTTAATTTTCGTAATTCGGCGTAACTTTAAGATGATATAATAATGTAATAATTTAAATAAGATATTTTCGTTCGGCTTTTTAAAAACAAAATGAATTTAGCGGTAATATTAATATATATTTCGAAAGAATTCCCGATTATTTTTAAAGCCTTTTTATGTTTTTCTTTAGTTTAACGTATATTTTCTGAATTTATTAAATATAGTAAATTAAACAATTTAATTGAAATCGAAGTTTATAACATTTTAGATTTAATTTATATTATAAGGCGATAAATATATAAATGAATATATTTTTAATTTATTATGTTTTAACGTTATTATAAATTTTCCTTCCAGATACCTATCGGTGGACTTGTCTTACTAAAATCAGGCCTTATTTTTAAGGTTGGGGCTGCGTTTACGGCGCAGCCGTGGCTAAAGACTTCGGCTTTAGAAACACCTATAAGGGATAAATGTATCGATTAAAACTTATTAAGAAAGTTCAGTATAAAAATATTAAAATCTTAAAAATAAGACCTAATACAAAATTTTCACTTTTGTTTCCGCAGGTTTATATAAATTATTAAAAGTTATTAATACAAAAATTTTAAATATAGGTTTAATTTAACGTTACTTATTTTATAATTACGAAAAGTTAATATAATATTAAAATCTTTATTTTTTATCTATATATATTTCTAATAAAAATAAAATTATTAACATACTATACAAGCGAAACGAGCTAAACAAGCGAGCGGACCAAATTCGCCCCACCTTTATCTAAATCAGCTATAACTTTATAAATTTGAGTTATATTTTGATGCAACTTGTTATATATACATTTAACTATATATGTTAAAAGTATATTAAATATGAGCTTAATGGAAGTAAACTCGACTTAGATATAATATTTTCAATATAATATTTGCTATAACACGTTCGATTTTAAATATGTAAATAATATAACGAAAATTAGCTTAAATAATGTGATATTTTACAAGGTATATACGCTAAAAAATAATAAAACTCTGTTTTTTTTGAGTTTTATAGAGAATATTTAATCGAAATATAAAGATAGTAGTTAAATTTAAAGGTTAAAAACCATTTTAAAACATAGTATCCGTAATATAAGTTCTTTTTATAAAATGATTATTAATTATAAAATTTGACATATTTAAATATAAGTTTGACGTTGTCATTAATTTTATAATGCGCGATTTTAACATATAGGTCCGGCTGATCCGCTCGTTTATGTAGTTCGTTCGCTTGTATAGTACCTTATTCTTAATTAAATTAAATAATTAAAAACTTTATTAAAGGTAAATTATAATTATATATTCTTTTTAGGTTAATAAATAATTATATAACTTATAAATTAAGATAATGTTATATAAAACTTAAAACTATTTATAATAAATTCGAAAATATAAATTTTTTACTTAATTAAATAATTAAAGTATATTAAACCGTTTAAAATAAATGCCTTAATTTGTTAAAAGTTTAACTTTTTAAGGCGAAACGTTTATTTCTACTTGATAATTTTCTGGATTTTTTTGCCGTTAAAAACATTATTAATTTATATATTAACCTTAAATATATAAGCGATAACCTTTTAAAAGTTCTATACTATTAGTTTATTCGTTTTATATTAAATATTATATTTAATAAAAAGGCCGTATTTTATATAATAAATAAATTAATACAGTATATACTTTATCTTTTAAAAATCTTAATATCTTTTTTTTATTAAAATAAATTTTAAAACTTTTTTTTAATAACAGATGTAATTATTGTTTGACTAGTATTAATGATAAAATTAACTAAAAAATAACGAATTTCTAGAGTAATAATATTATATTTTACTTTTCTTTAATATTTACGAATATAAAAATGTTTTTTTGAAAAATATTTAAATATATAATTGCTACTTAATATAATTATATTATTGTTGATTTTAAATAAGTTTTAAACGATTAATTTTAAGCTGTTATAAATAATTTCATATTCGAACCACGGTATACCCTAATTATAGTTAATAAAATATATTTATTTTCGGAATAAAGAAACTTCGGGTTAAATTTGCTTATATCCGTAATCTACCTTATTTCTTTATATATATATATAGGCATTTACGTGTATTATAATTACAAAATATAACTTCTTTCGTAAAGCCGACAATTTATTAAGTATAGCTATAAAGCAGAAGTTCGGCGGTTCAATATTAAGCGCCTTAAAATTAATATTATTATTCTTTTATTTAAAAGTTAACGTTAGAATTAAATGTGTTTTAAAATTTTTAATAATTAACATATTGAACTTCTATAATGTCGAATAGGTTTAAGCCTTAATTTTTAACCTGAGCCAAATATACAGAAAATTATTCCACGATATAATTTATACGGTAAATATTATACTCAGTATCTTCGAACACGATAACTAATTAATGGCTTTTACGGTTAGGATAGATTAATACCTTAGTCCCATAAAACCTTACTTCAAAGCCGACTGATACGTGGTTGTCGATAAGCTTCAACCCTAATGAACCTTATGCTTGCGGGCTGGTTCGGCAGGGTCAATATATATTTAAGTTATAAAATATTAATTCTAAAATTTAATATAATAATTTGCGTATTATTATTAAAAGTATAATTTATATTAATCATAAAATAACAATTATAAATAATAATAATTATTATATTAAGATTTTAATAAATTGAAAATATTTATCGAAAATTATAAAAAAGGTTATTAAGTTTTATAACGCGAAAATACTATCCGGGAACGAAATTTAAGTATATAATAAATCAAAATAAGCTCATAAATATATGCGTAACGTAATATTTACTCTCATTTTTGGATTAAATATAAATATTTCGAATAATAATTGAATAATATAATAAAAAACCTCGAAAGATTTTTGATTAAAATATTTATAATATCGATTTAATTAAACGGTTTGCGATTATAAACGGTTAAAGGTAATTAATTAGAAATAAATTATAATATTTGTATTATACTTCGAGTTCCATAGATATAGAACCGAACAATTTATTAAAGAATAACATAGCGAAAAAGACTTAAGCCCGGCAAGGTGAAAACTGTATTATTTTTAAAAATATAAAGGTTATAATAAGAATTAACGTAATTACTATACAAAAAGAACACAAAGATACGTAATTTATTAGGAATAATCGCGATTAAAAAAATAATTATCGAATTTTAATGTTATTCTTCGATGAATTACAATAATACTTACAAACATGCGAAATAAAATAATTTTAAGTTACGAGCTTAAACAAAACTAAGACTTTAATAATACATATTATTTAACGGCAAATATGTTTAATAAATAATTTTAAAATATTTAAAAATAAGAAATTATTCTATTAAAAACCCGTATTAATTATATTCCGGTTCAATCCTATTATAGTTTATATATTTTATATTTTATTTATGTATTTGAATGTTTAAATGCGAAAATACTTCTACTTAAATAATTTAAACAGGGTTCGTTAAAAAAAACTATATATAAACGACGGACAAAGAATTCTGTTTTGTGTAAATCTTTTTATTATACCTTCACGAAATAAAATAAATATTTTATTTTCATCAACCCTAAATAACTTTTATTTAATACGTTTCCTACTAACTTTAATGAAAATAGAAATTTTTATTCACTTTAAATCGAAATCGAATTAGTTAAGGCAATTTCGCGATTTAATAAATAATAATTTTAGAACTTTTTAAATGGTTATTATTATATACGTTATATCTAATTTATAAAAAAGTTATGTTTTTTATTTTATAAAAAATATAAATAACTTTTCGTAACCAGCAAAATTCATTAATTTTAAAATATAAAGATTATATCTTTATATTTCAGATCGATTTATAGAAATTATTAATTATTATTTCGTTATAAGTTCGATGAATATTAGAAAGAATTATAAAGCTATAATGAATTACGTCTAGTTTTAGTTAAAAGATATTGTATATAACATTTCGGTTTAAATTAATAAGTAAATATTTAACGGTAACTTTAAGAATTTAAATATTAATTAAGTATACGGTTTATATCCTTCGAAATTTAAAATTACGACTTCAGTTATCGTAATATTTATAACCGTACATATAATTTATAAGATATTGGAAAATTTTAATTAAAAACTTTTTACTTTTTTATTATTTACCCCGTTAACTCAGAGCTGGTTATTTTTTTAATATTTCAATTTCCTAGATCGGCTTTTACTATCGTATTTATATTCGTATAATTCCTTTGCTTTTATATCATCGCCGAAATCGTCGGTAATAACGAAATAACATGTTATATATATAAGCGAGAGATATATATAAGCGAGAGATATATATAAGCGAGAGATATATATAAGCGAGAGATATATATAAGCGAGAGATATATATAAGCGAGAAACCTTTCTAGCTATTTTTACTATCTATTTTTAATCGTTTAGTTTTTAATAATAATATTATAAAACGCTTTATAAAAAAAACGAAAATAGATTTAACTATTTAAGTTAAAAGCCGAAACCAGAAAGTTAATTCTAAAACGTTTAGTTTTATTT
The DNA here is from genome assembly GCA_004155915.1 of Monosporascus sp. CRB-9-2. Lineage (NCBI taxonomy): Eukaryota > Fungi > Ascomycota > Sordariomycetes > Xylariales > Monosporascus > Monosporascus sp. CRB-9-2. The sequence goes on along the minus strand of QJOA01000064.1, from coordinate 34,586 downwards.
ATAAAGTTCTATATTTTATTTTAATATACCGTCTTAACGGTAAATACGCTTAAGCCGATATTATTCCTTTTTTATAAAAATTAATGCCGACCGAAAAGAAATCGATTATTAACTAAATTTTTAATCTAGATATATAAACGTTTCCTATCCGGCTTTAGCATATTAAAGATATAATTAATATATTACTAATTTAGTATATTACGAAACGCGTCGGATTTAATAAGGTGTTAAATGTTATTAAACGGTAAATAATCTTTTAAAATACGTTTAAATCGGAAAATTCATTATTAACGAATTTTATTAGAAAATTTAAAAGTTTTCGAAAATAATTGGAATTTATTCGGGTTATAATTACGAAATATAATAGTATAAAAAAGGATATTTATAATTTCGTCGAAATTAAATTTTTAATAAAATCTCTTATAGCAACGAATATAATAATTATTAATACTAAAAAACGTAAAAAATTCAAATAAACCTATTAAAAAGTAAAATAAGAAGTTATAACTTTTTAAATTATTATATCTTAAGGTTAAATTATATCGTAATAACTTAATATTAATAACCGATTAAAAATCGTCTTAAATAATAATAATTAAATAGTAAATAAATTAGGTCTAAACTAAATTTAGGATTTTAATAAATATATTCGAACCGGTACGAAAAGTTCGAAACGTTTTTTAATTTCTAACGATTATAAATGTTATTATTCGATGGAATTTAAAAAGTTTTGCGTTAATTATAATATTATTACATTTTATAGAACTAGGTGTTTTTTAAATCGATTTTAACTTTTTAATATAATTTGTTTTTTTGTTTTAAATTGCGTTTATTTGCGGTATATCGAAAACTTAATACGACGTTATTCTACTTATACTACTGAAAAAAATCCTTGGCGGCTTTTATAACGCGTTTAAAATTATTATAACGTTTTACAATATTACATTTAGATTTGTAAAAATTAACTTTATTTTATTCGATGTTGAGAACTTTTTTTTCGAATTCGTATTTCTTTTAGTTATATTTACGTCGACTGTTTTTGCGTTAACCTCCACCGGTTTTATTCGTCCTCCGTCAGTAGAAACCTTTAAAAATATCTATAAAGTAATAAGATAATTACGTTATTTATAAAAACAAATTAATAATTATTAAGACACTTTGCTAATAAGAATTATCGAATCGGTTAAATTTTTAACAAAAAGTAACTTATTATTTTGGTACGAAGTTATGTTTTTTCGAAAAGAAAACACTTTATTACGCGAAACGAATTATATTTTAAATAAAAGTTGTTAAATTAAAAATAAATGTTTTAAAAAGAAAAAACATTTATTATATAAAAGAGATAAGCTTTTTTGGCCACATAAAAAAGAGGTGGTAAAAAATACAACTAATAGCAGCTTAGAGAGGGGGGAGTTGTTATAAAAAGGTTAAGACGAAAAAATCGAAATATAGCGTTTGTGATAAGCCCGGATATAATATGCGGATTTATAAAAAAAGTTGTAGATATATCTAGCTAAGAAGAATCCGATTAATTTAAATCAATGCGATATGTTGTTGTTAAGTTATTTGAATTTGTTATTACGAAGTGCCAAAAAGCGCCTCGCTTATATATATCTCTCGTTTATATATATAGCACGTTATAATAATACTTGGCTTAATATTATGCATAATATATCGGAAAATAAAGCTAAAATAACGGTCTTTATTAAAATTAAAGGGTAAAGGTTAAAAGTAAATAAAACTTCTCCGACGATAATAATAATCGTAATATTAAGTTAAAAATTAAAAGACGTAATCCGGTTAATTTTAATTAAAACGAATAATAAAAAATGCGTTTGGTTTTAAAGTGGAGTTTTAATTGTTACGGCCAGCGAAATATAGCATGATAGCTAGTTTATTAGCGCTATAAACGAAGATTCTAAGCTGAAGAAAAGAGGGAAAGAAAGGCAGAGTCGCAGAGTGCGTAAAGATTTATAAATGTCCCCACTTTCTGTATGGCAGGTGGTTAGTTCGTATGGCAGCTGTCAGCCCTACGTAACGGTTGCCAGCCTTACGGTTTGATCTTGGTGGCTGCCGTTATATTACTCCCTTTTAAAAACTTGTATACGATTAAAGAAAGTATGCGAGTTTTTGTTAATTATAGGTACCGTTTTTTCCATATTAATCCAGTTCCTGCCTTCGCGGCCTTATTGTTATTAAGGTGGTTTTCGTTAATCTCGTCGGCCGTTACCGCGCGTATCCATTTTTATAAGCGGACCGGTAATCCAAGTACCTTAGGATATTCCGTATAGAACCGTTTTACCACGATCGGTACGTTTTTAAAGTTAGCTACGGAATATTATGTTTTATTAAGATCGCAGCCTTTTTATTTGGCTTAATATTGCAGTTTTTTATAACGTCCGTTAAGTCTTAATTATTTAATTTGTTTTATTTCGAACTTTGGTTTATCGTTAATTTTTTTAGGTAACGGTAATATCTGGGTTTATTAAGGTAACGGGTTATCGTCGGCTTTACGTAATCGATCGGCGTAAAATAAGTTAGTTATTTTATAACTCGGTAGCAAATCGAAAACGAAATTATATCCGCATTTTTTTATAACCTTAAAAAGTTTTATTTATTATAAATTTAAACGAATAATCGGTATTTATGTTACGAAACCTTTTTTACGGAAAAAAACTTTGTCGCCGACTTTAAAATTAATTAAATAACGTTTCTTGTTAGCCTATACCTTTTAACGTTTTTGCGTTTTTAACGCGGCTTTTTTTATAAGCGTTTAAACGTTTTTAATTTATTTAACGATTATTAATACCCGTTAAACTAATTCGGTTTCTGCCTTTATTATATTTAAATTTAACGATAATAAGTTCCGGATATCCTTCCTTAATATAACCTTTAACGAGATTATGTTAATCGACGAATGTTATAATAAATTATGCGCGAAATTTAGTACCGGTATATATACGTTCCAGTTATTTTGGTATTTATCGATATAAAAACGCAAACGTTAATTTAACTTTTAATTCGTAAACTTAATAACCTTTTAAGTTTACGGGTATAAGGTATTTCCGTAATAATATTTTATACCGGTAAATTCGTTTAATTTAATTAGAAATTAAAAAATAAATTATCTTGCGTTATTATTAATCCAAATAACGGGTATTTTAAGGAAACGATATAAGTATTAATAATATCGGCTAACCAAGGTTTCGGCGGTATTAATCTTTTTACCTAGTAAGGTTGCTATAATTCTGCTAAATTTATCGATAAACGTTTATATATAGTTATAATCGTAACGGTTTTTTGGCATATTTTTTCCGTCGACGGCGACGTAATCCTAAATATTATTCGGAATAAGAAAAAGATAAAAAAATCCCGGGATTTTATTTTAAAGCGTTTTATTCCGACGGTAATTATAACAGTTCCGAATATATTATCGGATATCTTATTTAAGCCGGGATTAAATATATTTTTATATTAACATTTTAATTACTTTATTCTAGCTAAGGTACGCGAATATTTTAAATACGTAAGTTTCGCGGATTAATACGGTACGGAAAAAAATACGGCCGTTAATTATTTTTTCGGATATTACCAATTTATTATCCCTTTTACCTAAATTCTGTACCTCGTTTTCGCGATAGATAAAATTAATTAAGTCGGTACCTTATAGGATATTTTCGATTCGTACCCTAATCGGTATCTCGTTGGTAATAACGACAGAAAAATTTAATCGTTTTAACGGAATTAAGGTTTAAGTTTTTTCCTTTTTTTTTCGAGCTTTAATTATAAACAAATTTACCGTTTTTCGTAATAAGGTATCCGCGGCGACATTTTTTTTGCCAGGTTAATATTAAAAAACAATATCGAAATTAAAAAAGAAAATCGGCTTATCGGATTTAACGCGTAAAAAAAACGCGTTTATTTGCAAAGTATAATAAAGCTTAATAATTAATAATAATAAAAAATTTTTATCCTCAAAATTTAAGGCAATAATATTCGAAAATCTGGACCATAACGAACAACTTTCGGTCTTAAATAAGATATACCCTTTTTACTAAGGTTATAATTTTCGAAAAATATTTTACAAATTTTTATTTATTATCTTTTTATTATTGCCAAATAATACTTCCAGTTACGTTACGGGATATATTTATTTCCATTTTGGTCAGTCGGCCCGGTCAAAAAAAGGCCAGAACTAGGGCTTCGTAAACAAACCGTTTTATTTTTTCAAAAACCCTTTTTTGTTCGGATTCTATTATAAAAAAAATATCCTTTTTTAATAAACGATTTAATAATTCGGTTATATTACTTTTATAATAATAAAATATTTGTACGTAATTATAAAGTTTTATAAATAAACGGATTACGGTACGGTTATTAAAATCCTTAAACTTTTATTTTTAAATTACCTTAATTTTAGCTAGGTCGATAAAAATATTTACGCCTGCTTTTATAATAATACCGAAATAATCCACTTTTTTAACGTTAAACCGGAACTTTTTAATATCTCCTTAAAAATTAACTTTATATAACCGGTAAATAACTTTTTCGTAATATTCCCAATATTTTTTTTTAAAGCCGGAATAAATTAATACGTCGTCGGCGTAAACGTTTACGTAATAATTAAAAAATTTATATAATTAGGCATTGATAAACGATTATTACCAAATAAAACTTATTTTTAATTTAAATAAAAATACTTTTTATTAAAACGTTCTTTAACGGGTTTTAAATGTTATTAAATATTCCGACCTAATAACGATATAAAGTTTATAAAACGCCTAAATAATATTAATCTTAATAAAATGTTTAACGTTTCGGTAATTAAATATAGTACCGTTAAATAAAAAAGCTAAAACAAAATAATTTTTTAAATATTAATTCCTTTAACGATAATCGATATAAAACCGGCGTTCCGATAAATAAGGTTTTAAGGTAAATAAAATTAAGGCGGCATTTTTTCGCATATATAATTCGATAAAGTTTATTTTTAACAATTTATTTATTACTTTTTTTTTTAACGGAAGGTATTAAACAGGCGTCCTATAAATAAAGGGTCCAAAAGTAGGTATCGGCCGGTTAAGTTCCAAAACCACGTTATAACCAAGTTAAAAGTTTAAAAAAATATTAATTTCTTTTTTTAAAAAAAATCCTTCCAAATAGGCAAAAGGTTCTGGTAAAAACTCCCGGACTCGTTTTACATATTCCGGATCCTCATTTTCGGAAAAAAGAATTCTTTAGCTATTATATATCTTCCAATTTTCCAAAGCGGCTACTATTATAACGTTCGATTCTTTATTTTTAAAAAAAATAACTTTTTAAAATAACGGGCATTTACTTTATCGTTCCGTACGGGGGTTTATTTCCAACTTATTCGTTAACGAAACGATAACTACGTTATTTTTAGTAGTTTTTATAACGGAAATAATCGGCTTAATATTACATACGTCCGGTATATCTTTCTTATCTACCATATCTAACGAAATAACAAATACGGATATTAAAATAAAACCGTTCTCGGGTTTTCTCCATAAACGTCAAAAAATCTGGTATTATTTATCGGCCTTTTCCATAACGCGGTTACGGCAGTAAACGTTTTTTTAAATTTTAAAATCGACGTACCCGTCCAGCAAACATCGGGCTGAAAATTTAATCGCCGGTAAGAACTTGGCCAAAGTTAGTAAGTCATCGGGCCAAACAATATTTTTATTTTTATAATCCAGTAATAAACTATATTTTTTTATCCAATCGAAACCGATAAAAATATCGTATCCAATATCTATAATCTAAAAAACTTAATCGGGAAAACGTTATCCGTCAATTTCTAATATTATAATTATCTAAGCTTTTACTTAGCCGGCAGGTTGCTTTCGGTAATTTTGCAATTAAATTAATTTTTTTAACCGGATAATACAAACTTATAATCGTTTTTTCGCTTACCTAACGAAAAAGGGGTTAACGAAAAATCGAGTTTATATTCCGGTATCATAAAAAACGGTAATACATAAATTAATCCTATTTATTTAAATTTACGTAATTTTAATAAAAGCTTTACATTTTTTAAAGTTATTTACTTCCGCTATTATTAACATAAAAAAAATTATTAAGGAATCTTTTAACGGTCCTACTCTTTTTCCGATTCGTCGGAATTAAAACTAAACAAATTATTTATTATCTCTACCGCAATAACCTTTTTCTTATCAGGGTAATTACCAGCCTTATATCCTATTTTGCTACAATTAAAGCACGTACCAACCTTCTAATAAATCTTCTTCTTAACCTCCGACAACGGCTTGCCAATATTACCCGAAATCTTCGATTTGCCGGAATTATTACTTAAACGGGATTTCTTATTCTTATCTTTCGGTCTTTTAGGATCGTATAATCGGAACTTACGTTTTTATTAACGCTTTTCATAAGCAAGCTGGTTACTATAAACAGCTATAACGATGCGGTTACAAAACTTTTCGTAAATAACGTCAGGATTACGGCTATTTTCAAAAAAGCGTAAGTTAAAATTTAAAAAAATATGTTCCTACAAAACTTGCTTCCATTCGTCCTCGGTAATTCTGGCCTTTTAAACAAAACCGTTAAACTCAAAAATAAACTCGTAAATATCTTAATCTTTACCGGGCTTAAAAATAAAGGTACGAAAAGTTTCTTTAATAACGGAAGCTTAATTCGGGTCGTAATACGATAATTTTAGCACCTGGATTATTTCGGTTACGCAAAAAAAAGGTTACGTAATCGATCGGTAACGAATCTTAATTATTTATTCGACCTTTTTTTCCAAAAGGTTTATTAAATAAACCATGTAAATTTTTTCGTTCCAAAAAGTTGGTTTATTTATTTCGAACTTATTTATAACTTTACGAACCTAAGCATTAAATTTAATTTTATTACCGCTAAACTTAGCTAAATCGTTAATATAAGCTTTTTCCTTTCGGTTATAATTAAAATTTGCGCTATTAATTCCCGCAAACTTACGGAAAACGGGCCATGCTATCATACTGGTAAGGCGAAACATACTAATATTACCAAAAGCGCTATCAATAATATTTTCTCGGCGAAGGCGGTCGGCGTCGTCGAAAAAAAATAGGAAAATAATAACTTTATCTAGCTTAAAAACGAACGACTTCGTCGCGAAATCTTTAAAGTTCTCCCTAAATATCCTGGTTGTCGTTAGCCATCTCGTCGATCAGCTGCCTATCGGGGTCGGTTTTTAAATGGTTATGGTCTTGGTCTTAATAATTTTGGTCTAATAAACCCTTTATCTTTACGGATTCGATCTCGTTTTACGGCACGTCGTTTTCCGTACTTTAGTCTAAGTCTTAAAAAAACACTTTATCTTTTATATTCTTAATTTTACTTTTAATTAATCTAAATCGCTTTAAACGTCGACTAGTTAATAAATAATCTTTCCTAATAAACATCTAGTTTTGATGCTAATTAATCTAGATCTTAATCTTAAGTTTAATCTAAAACGTATTATTTTTCGTCGTTACGTATCGACGTAAAAAAGATATGGTACCTTTTTTATTAATCGCTAAGCCAGCGAAGAAAGGAATAAGCTTAAAATAATGTTACGGCCAGCGAAATATAGCATGATAGCTAGTTTATTAACGCTATAAACGAAGATTTTAAGCTGAAAAAAAAAGGGAAAGAAAGGCAAAGTCGCAAAGTACGTAAAGATTTACAAATGTCCCCACTCTCTATATGGCAGGTGGCTAGTTCGTGTGGTAGCTGTCAGCCCTACGTAACGGTTGCCAGCCTCACGGTTTGATCCTGGTGGCTGCCGTCACACTAATTATAAAGCGGAATAAGTATAAGTATTTAAATAATATTAATTAAAAACTCTTAATTTAAGAAATACTTAAAAGTTATATTAGTTTTAATTTTTAAAATAAAGATTATTTTAGTTTAACGACCTTTTATATTTATCAGAAATATTATAAGTAAAATATAATCAAGGTTAGAACGTACGATAAAACTTTTTGTAACTTTGAATAATATAGTTTTATATTCGTTAAAATATAAAACGTTATAAATATATTTCGTTAATTTAATAAAATTCTCATAAAATATGAACGGTTTTTAAAAATTCGCAAAGATATCCGCTTTATATTAATAAATAAAATATAATAAAAGTTGAAATATACGTTATAATCTTTTACAGTTCCTAATATACATCTTCAAATTCGATAAAATACGTGACGTTATAAATATATTTCGCCAGCTTATTTAAACTTGTACAAAATATTAACGCTAATTAAAAATCTAAAATAAGATGTGTTTATATTAAAATAATTCTTTTACGCGAAAAAGTAACGAAATAATATAATTAAAATTATTAATATAAATTCTTTTATATTTCTTATTTTTAATAGTTTTAAATTTATTAATTATTATACAAATATTACTTTATCTAAATCGGAATTAATTATATTCGTTAATAAAGATGCAAAATTAAATAGGTTTAGACCTCATTTTTTAAGTTAGCTAAATATATAGAAATTTGTTATACGATATAATTTATACCATAAATATTATATTTAATATTTTTATATACGATAATAAATTAATAGTTTTTACAGTTAAGATAAATTTATACTTTAATTATATAAAGCCCCATTTTAAACCCGTTTAATATATAATTGCGATAAGCTTTAACCCTAATAAACCTTATGCCCGCTAGCTTTATAGTTCGGCAAGGTTAATATAATTTAGAAAATGTTAAACTTTAAGCAATAAACTTTAAAGCTAAATTTTAAAGCTAAAATTTAAAGGTAAACTATAAAGGCAAACCTTAACTGCATTTAAAAATTTGATATCTTTCCAAATCTTTGCCAACCTTGCGGTTAAAAGTATTAGATATTAATTAAGAAAAAGGCTAAGAATTTTAATTTTAAACATTTTTATAACGTTTTAAATTATTTACGATATTATATTACGTAAATCCGAATACGCAATACCGGTAATTTATGGCCGTAAAACTATTATAAAATTAGTAAACGAATTAAAATAATCGATTTCGACATTTAATAATTAAATACGATTTAGTTTACATAAATAACGGTAATCAACCTTTATAAAAGCGTATACCGGAAGGTGTAATGATTATGGTAGGATTATTAGCGAAACTGGAAAAGAAAGATAATAGTAAGCTTAAAAACTTTGAAATTTAAATTTTAGAACGATATAAAAAGAATTATAATCGATGGTTTGCCCGGCTATTCTGAATTACGAAAATTGCCTAGAATTTTGACAAGAATCGTTAATAAATATATAATAAACATTTTAAGTTCAAAGAAATTACGATATCGTTATAGTATGTATTTTAATTTATAATTTATCGTAATTATTAAATTTTTTTTTTAAATTTTTAACTATTAATTCATAATATTTAATTTATTACTTTTATTTTTTATTTGCTAGATTTTTTTAATAACTTTATTATATTAAATTTTAAAATGTTCTTTTTTTAAAAAACTTTAAAGTATTTTAAATCGAATCGATTAATTAACGGTAAAAATTTATTAGACGGGTAAATAAATAGTATAAATAATTCATTTTTAATATTGGTAGAGGTATTTTTTCGTTTTATATATAATTATTTAAACTTTTTTATTAAGATATTAATTTAAAATATTTAAAATTACGGCTATATAATAAATACGAAATTATTACACTTTATAATTATATTTATTTAATTAATAACTTTTCCGATTATTTTTTTTCGAATTAATTAGTTTAAAATTTTAATTTATACTTCCCGAAGACTATTATTTATTTTTCCGTAATTTTTTAAGAATTTTAATAGTTTTATTTTATTGCGGGCAGATAATGTGTTCGGTAATTTAAAAATATTATTTATTAATGAATATTCCGTTTTAAGACTTTTTAATATTTTAATTTACGCCTTTCATAGTTACTTTTTTTGTCGCAAAGAACGTATAAAGGTATAATATTTTTGTTATTTAATATTACTCTTTTTTTTCTGCGTTATTTAAACTTTTAATAAATTTCGAAATATTTATATTTTAAATTATTATATTTATATAATAAGAATTCCGTAATTAAAAAAATTAATACTGTTTTTAATATTAATACCGAATAAATTATAATATTTAACAATTTAAATTCTTTATATAATTATATATTCGAAAGTTAATTATTTATAATTACGATCTTTTTTTTATTCGATAGTATAAAGATAGTATTTATATGATACATATCATATAATATATTACGGTTTTATATTTGGAATCGAAATTACGAAATTATTATACCTTTGATATTATTTATATTTTTTAAAATATGATAGGTTAAAAACAGGTGGAAATATAAAACGATATAAATTATACAAGTTTTTAAAAAATAAATATCGATTAAGTTTATAATATTAAAAAATATATATTTTACTGTTTTAAAACTTATTATTAAATAGTTTGTATTTTTTATTTTATTAACTTTATTATTATATTTTAGTATAATAAGAAAAATAAGCAAAGTTATATAAATTTATAGATTTATTTAAATCTGATAAAAAATAAAAATCATTAAAATATATAAAGGCGTTTTTTATAAACGTTTCGTAAATTATATATAAAACGAAGACCTTTAAATAATTCTTTAATTGTTATTTTAATATTGTTATTAATAAAATATTTGTTAAAATTTTATAACAGTAAATAGATTACGTTTTTGAGCATATTTTAAATAATGTACTTGTTTTAGGATTACTTAATATTAAAACTTTATTAATTTCCTTTTGTAAATATTTATAAATACTTTTTAAATTAATATAAGATTTATAAAAATGGTGTATATAATTAGGATTAACTCAAATTATTAATCGCTTTAAGTAATATAGATTGTATTAAATAAAAACTTCATAATATTTATATTTTTATTGAGGTTTTAATTATTTGTTAAATCGTTATATAGTCTTTTAACGTAATTACAGCATTTTATTTTATTAAACGGCGGTGATAATATTTTAATAATTACGTATATTAAATATTAATAAAATATTTATATATTTATAATTAAAATTTTAAAATTGTAATATCTTTCCTAATAAAATATATTGCGGTTATTTAAAATAAAAATAATTCCAAAAATTTATATTTAAAACCTTTTCAAATAGTTCCGTAAAATCTACTTATAAATTATTTTCCATTTTTTATTATATTTGAATAAGTAAACTTATCTTCGTTATTATTAATAGTTACTGTATCGTTTAAGTCGATAAGTTTAATTTTTTATAAATTTACGGCCTTAAAATTAGCGTTATAAAAAAATTCTGTATCCGATTAAAAACGAATTCCGGAACAAAATAATATTTACGTTATATATATTACTTTTCGATCGGGAAAATTTATAAACATATTATAAGGTGTATTATTTATTTTTTCGATTAAATATTTTGTATAAAATCGCTTTAAACGTTAGAAATTAAATATAACATCTAAATTCAATTAATAAGCATTTAATTTTATACGATAAAACGTAATATTTAATAAAAATAAAAGAATCTTTTACCTAATTATATTAACCGGCCTTATAAAGGAAAATTCATAATATTAATATTGACCGTTTAATATATCTAACGTTATTATATTATATAATATTTAAAAAAAATAGATAAGTTTAAGTTTTTCTTTAAAGAAAATAATAATAATTTCGAAACTTTTTATGGCTGAAAATAAAATCGTTTAATGGCTAATTATTATTTATATTCGAGTTTAAAAAAACTATTATTTTACTGAATATTATTTTGCGTTAAAAATATTTTTATTTTGTATAGCTTATTTATAATTACCTTATTTAAATTATAATAAAGAAATTATATTTTCGTATTAATAAAAGAAAAATATATAAAATATTTATAACTTTATATATATTATTAACTAACGTATTACTAAAAAAAATATAATAAATTGTTTTCGTTTAATAAACTTTTATTTATTTAACGTAATCAAGATATTTAAACAAGGATTTTTAATAGAAATATTTTTAATATTTCGTATATACTAAAAGCTGTTTATAAGTAATTCGTATTTAACGTATAACTTTTATAAAAATAACGTAAATATATATATATGATATATATAAATAATAAACGGTTTATATAAATAAAATTTTAATAATTTTAATATAATTACGTTATTTTATTTAAAATATAACGGCCCGTTTTTAAAATTTTTTACGTTATATATATTTAGTTTATATTATTAAGTTAGTAAATACGTATAAATATAAGTAAAAAGTTATATTTATGTAAAACAAAACGAACATAAATAAATTCGTTTTTTTTAATATATAAATTGGTTATTTTAATTTATTTAACTTATATTTTACGAATATAATTTCTTTTTCTAATATTTATAAATAAGGTAAAAATCTTTTGAAATCAACAAACCTTTTTTAAGGAAATTTATGTATTATTTAGATAATATTTCAATAAATATTATAAATACCGTTAATAATATTTTCGTTTTCGTTTATTATATGATATACGTTTTAATTAAACAGAACTGGAAAACTTTTACTTATTACGCTTATAAAACGTATTAATAAAATTAAAAATAAGGTTTAAATAATATAAATTCCGAATAAAAAAAAATATTAAGCGGTATAAGATTTTATTATAACGTTTTGTAAAACATTTTTTTTATAATATTAATTAAAACGAAATATAAATATTCTTAGTTTTTCTTTTCCGAGATACGGTTATAATAACCGATAAAATTGGTATAATATTTAATATAACGGTATTATAATAAAACGTTTTTTTACGAATATAATTTTCATTATTATAATTATCGTATTAGAATATAATATTACTGTTTAATTCCTGGCCGTAAAACGCGGTTTATTTTAATTAAAATCTTATTAGTAAAAAATTTAATAAATCTGTTTTAACGCTTATTAACGATCGGTTTATATTTTTATTTAATTTGTAATAATAATTATAAATATTAAAATTTTTAACCTATTAATTTTAATTTATAATATATCCGAAAATAATAAAAGTTTATTTAATAAATAAGAAAAGAAATTACCGTTTACTTTAAATATTATTTTAAATACAGTAATAAAGAATTTAAAGAATAAATTTGTAAAAACATTTAATTATAAAACTATTTTATTTTTAATTTTTCTTTATATAACGGATAGCTCTTTTATAAATATACAATCATTTAATTCAAAAATTAAATTCATTAAAAACTAACCATTTTATAAATCGTTAATCTTGATTTAAAGTAATATAAATTATATTAATAACGAAACATAATCTCTTAATAAACGGTAAAATCTTAGCTGTTTCGCGAAAGTTAAAATTTTATTATATAATATATCATAGTATTTACGCATTAAAAAGTTTAATTAATAAAAGCTATAGATTTTTATTAACGTTTATATATTCCTAATTTAATCCGTATTCGGTGTTCTATAATACGTTAATTAAACGCTAAATTTAAATAGTTCAAATATATAATCGATTAATATCGTTGTAAAAAACTTACTTATTTTTACAATTTTCCAATTTTACATTTATTTACTAAATCTTTAAAATATTAACGTACGTATACGTGTATTCTGCTTTGCTAAAATTGCGCATTTAAATTTAAATAAATTCGGATTTATTATATTCTAAAAGGAAAAATAATAATATAACGTATTCGGATTTTAATTAATATACATTTTATAATATAAAAATAACAAAAAAGTTTTAATTAAAATTAAAATAATATTAATAATACATTATAACGTAAAAATCGTATAAATACGGATATAATTATAAGTAACGTCGAATTATTATATCATTACCGATTTTTGCTCTTTTAAAAAAGATAAGAAAATACGGAAAACGAAACCTACTTTCTGAAATTAATACTTAGGCCTTATTAACTCGTTACGGGGATTTAGAATTTGAATAATTAATTTTTAACGTTATAAAACTGTATTTAAGTGACTTTAAAAAGCGCCCGCAAGGCCTGAGCTAGCTGAGGTAATGGGTGGACATATTCGCAGATAGGTATCCGTAAGTATTTTGCTAAAATATCAAGACCACCCCCGGGTACCCATTGTAAAGCCTACATAGAACTGCTGGAATACGTTGCAAAAATGTAGCGTCAGCTTTAAGACTCCAAGTCTATTTTAATTAGGGGTGTTATATGCAGTCTGCGGCTATGTTGTCTAGTAAGCATGGAAATGATGACGGGTCTAACGGCTGCACCTCTACGGCACGGCCAAAGGGCAAAAGACTGGCGATTGATTGTGATTGTAGCAATCAACTAGGTGTTTACAGCTGTACATATACTGGAAGCCGTACGGTGGACAAGGTCATTACAACAGGGATGATGATAATGAATACTGAACGGGCTAAGATGTGCTCTGGATATCAGAAGCCGTCATCGAAAACCAGGGGATATAAATCTTGGATAAGGCAGACCAATCCCTATCGTCAGAAGTGGTGGGCGCTGCCAAAGGGCGGTGGCGTCGACTAGGCGCTTACGTAATGTCCCCTTTAAAATGTCGCTGAGGGGAACCCCCATCAACGCTCCACCCTCTCAACGCGCCACCTCATATCCGCGCTTACGCGTTAATCTACTTCCTAATTTCTTATAAAAAGGCTTTTAATAACGGTTTAGAATTTTTAAAAATTTATTTTCTTACTTATCAAAATCTGCGCTTCCGAGCATTTAATTCTTAGCTTAAATACGAAATTCTTAATCGATATATTAACTAGGTAAAAATTAAAAATATAAATAAAAAATTTAGTTTTTTTTGGTTATAGTAAGGATTATGTGGTACTTTAAGAGCTGCAGCCTTGGCAGACCCACATATGTAGCTAGCTAAGCTTGGCGAGCTTATATATAACTAGCCAGCTCGCCGATTTCTATATGCTAGTTCTACATTTTTAATCTTAAATTTTAATTCCTAATATGTTATTAATACAAAAATAACAATGTAAAAAAAGTTATAGAAAAGCGATATATTATAAATTATAAAATCTTTTCTATATTTAGAATTATTGTATAATATAGATATATTAATATATAAAACTTTAAATATATTAATTATTTCAAAAAGTTAATATAAGTTTAAAAATTTTCATAATTTAAATATTATTATTTATTTTATTCGAACTATTACTCGGTACTATATTAGTACTGCTTTATAATAAGGCCAATCTATTATTATAACGCAGGTTATAAAAATCTTATTTTAGCCTTTATAAACAAAGGCTTAGAGGGGAAAAGAGTATTATTATATGCCAAGGAGGCGTGGCGTCGACTA
Organism: Monosporascus sp. CRB-9-2; assembly: GCA_004155915.1. Lineage (NCBI taxonomy): Eukaryota > Fungi > Ascomycota > Sordariomycetes > Xylariales > Monosporascus > Monosporascus sp. CRB-9-2. The sequence goes on along the minus strand of QJOA01000064.1, from coordinate 19,277 downwards.
GGCGCCTCCCTAGCGCCCGCTTTAAGGCGTCGCTGCGGAGTTACGGCTTTATAGGTAGTTGTTCATCAGACTAGTCCTTATCACATACGTATTGTTCCTCTCACTCTGATCCCCTTTGAAAGCTGACACGTAGTTCCAGAGCAGTAAATCTATAGAACTGACATAGGCGCCGTTGATCCCATGCCGATCTTTCCAAAGACCCGCAGACTGGTACCTTGACACCAGAGGCGCATGCGTACCTGTTGGAACCTATCGATTGGATCTGAGCGCGGCGCTTACGGCTCAAGGTCCCAGACCCCGCCACAGCCTCGTGTCAGCTTCAAGCCGGGATGGGCCACAGTCTTTTGGCATGCTACTGTATTTTAGTATCCCCGGAGCTACTCTCCAATCTGCAGAGTATTACTATGAAATATGACGGAAGAATCGGGTTTCCCGCCCGATCCGTAGAAAGTATTAGACGCCTATGTATCTGGTGGCTGGCGTGACTTAATTCCTGTGTCACAAGAAGGATTTCCACCGTCCATTCGGTCGTATTGCTCCATGTTAGCCTTGATCATACCGTCGCTCGGCTTCCATTACCTCTAATCTGTTACCTCCGAGCCTCTATTTGGTCCATAAGCGTGTAGCTTCGCCTCCCTTGATCCCGTATAAAGGGGTAGATAAAGCTTCTCGACTATGATAGTCGGTTATAAGGAGGTCAACGGACACTGGCCGAGCGATGACCACATAACTTGGAGCGTACCACGGTCAGCCAAGGTATCCTTAACAACATCTTGAATTATGCTAAATGGAAAGGAACCCGTGGCCATCATCGGGAGTGGTTGCCGCTTTCCCGGTGGCGTAAACACACCGTCCGGGCTCTGGGATCTTCTCCGAGATCCTCATGATCTCTTAAGCCGAATACCAGAAGAACGCTTCAGTGCAAAGGGGTTTTACCACCAAGATGGGCAATACCACGGGCACAGCAATGCAGTACACGCACATCTCTTGTCTGGAAATGGCGTGCACCGACGATTTGACGCCCGCTTTTTCGGAATCAACCCTGCTGAGGCCAATGCCCTTGATCCACAGATGCGGCTCCTACTAGAGACGGTATACGAAGCACTCGAGTCATCAGGCCTTACTATAAACGCACTCCAAGGCTCCGATACAGCCATCTATACCGGGCAAATGGTCGGCGACTATGAACATACGATCCTACGGGATGAGGACTCGATCAGTACTTATCACGGCTCCGGAACGGCGCGGTCGTTGACGTCAAATCGAGTGTCGTATTTCTTTGATTGGCGCGGCCCATCAATGACGATCGATACAGCGTGTAGCTCTAGCCTAGTCGCTGTGCACCAAGCCGTTCAACAACTGCGCTCTGGGGAGTCCCGTGTCGCAGTGGCCGCCGGGGCCAATCTGATTCTAGATCCGCAGCCTTTTATTAGCTTCAGCAACTTACGTTTGCTCTCCCCAGAGGGACGCTCGCGCATGTGGGACGCTAGTGCCAATGGGTATGGCCGCGGGGAAGGCATTGCAGCGGTAGTGTTGAAGACCTGTGAGTGTTTCTCGGAATCCTTGAGTCCTTCCCTGCGCTTCTTTTCTATTAATGGCCATCGTTGCTCCACGAGTCCGCATCCTCAGCACTGAAAATCGGTGGCGATAAACGCTGTCCCTTGAATAAGGATCGTGGGACGGCTGCTGACTCTGACAACATTAGTGAGCGCCGCTGAGGCAGATGGTGATCATATTGACTGCATCATTCGTGAGACAGGGGTAAATCAGGATGGGAAAACCCCAGGAATCATGGTGTAAGTACTGAGCTGGCCCTTCTTTGGAATTCATTCTCATTGGCGTCTCTTATAGGCCAAGTTCAACAGCCCAGACAAAGTTGATCAAGGGTTGCTACGCCCGCGCCGGGCTTGACTTGGCCAACGTAGCCGATCGCCCCCAGTACTTTGAGGCCCATGGTACAGGCACACTGACAGGTACTGAAATTGAGAATTACATTCACATATAATATGCTAAACATTTCTTCAGGTGATCCAGTAGAAGCCGAGGCGATAAGTTCCGCTTTCTTCCCACCCTCGAACGCAACTGTTGATGGGGCTGAGCCGCTCCTAGTGGGCAGCATCAAAACCGTCATCGGGCATACTGAAGGCACTGCTGGGCTGGCGGGGCTTCTCAAGGTCTCTTTAGCGTTGCAAAACAAGACAGTTCCGCCCAACTTGTTGTTTAACCGCCTCAATCCCCGTATCCAGCCCTTTTATTCCAACCTGCGCATCCCAACTTCGGTCACTGACTGGCCACCAACTCTAGGCCCCCGAAGGGCTAGCGTGAACAGGTAAGTGGCTATTCACTTAGAGAACCCCAAAAGATATCAATATGTGCCGTCTATTGACGCATGATTTCACTAGTTTTGGGTTCGGTGGCACCAACGCCCATGCGATCTTGGAAAGCTATGAGCCTGCTATACAGAGCAACGTACCTAATTTTCTTCCCTTTGTGTTCTCCGCCGCTTCAGAGTCCTCTCTTTCCGCATACCTGGACGCATTTTGTGTGTATTTGCGGGAAAACAAGACTACCGTGAGTCTCCGGGATCTTGCCTACACCCTATACTCTCGCAGGACGCGCTTTCAGTTATCCACTAGTATGGCGGCAAACACAGTAGATGACATGTGCGCCAAGCTTGAAAGCAAGCTTCAGAGCGCGCGAGCCAATGCTGATGAGCCTATCGGCCACAAGTCTCTTCCCAAAGTCTCACACCATAAGCCGCGAATACTTGGGCTATTCACTGGCCAAGGCGCTCAATGGCCACAGCAAGGGCTCGAGTTGATGGCAAAATCCGCAACTGCTTATCGCGTGCTTGAGAACCTCGAGCGGCGGTTATCTCAGCTCCCTCCAGGAGACCGACCGTCTTGGTCACTTGTTGAAGAAATCCAAAAGAACGGTCCCTTATCACGCATCCACCAGGCCGAACTATCCCAGCCGCTATGCACGGCAACGCAGATCTTACAGGTTGACCTGCTTCGCGCAGCTGGCGTCGACTTTTGCGCTGTCGTTGGCCATTCATCCGGGGAGATCGCGGCTGCTTACGCCGCAGGCCGAATCTCAGCGGAGGATGCTATTTGCATTGCGTATTACCGCGGGCGATACTCTAGTCTGGCACAAGGCTTAAAGGGCCAGTTAGGAGCAATGATGGCCGTATCAACCTCCTTTGAAGACGTCAAAGATCTCTGCGAATCTCCCGAGTTCAAAGGGCGCATTTGCGTCGCGGCGATTAACTCGGTAACTAGTGTTACCGTCTCAGGGGATAAGGATGCCATCGAAGAGCTACAGGATATCCTGCACGATGAGAAGAAATTTACAAGAATCCTCAAGGTGGATAAAGCGTATCACTCGCACCATATGAACGCCTGTTCGTTTGGGTACCTTCGGGCTCTCGAGGCATTACGAATCCGGGTACGCTCAAGTAGTAAATGCGCGTGGTTCTCGAGTGTATATGAATGCGACATGAGCAGTATACAGGAGGCCCTGCAGAGCGAGTACTGGAACAGCAACCTTGGCAACCCCGTACTGTTTATGCAAGCTCTTCGTCTCGCTTGTAGTTCGCAGGAGCCATTTGACCTAGCTATTGAGATTGGGCCACATCCCGCCCTAAAAGGCCCCGCGCTTCAGACCATCAACGACGCCATTCCCTACACAGGGCTCTTCCATCGGGGCAGAAGCTCTGTTGAAACCTTCGCAGAGGCTCTCGGCTTCATATGGTTGCACCTTGGGCAGAACGCGGTTGACTTTGGATCCTACGGCGGGTTCTTGTCCGGAACCACAACCAACAGGCTCATCAAAGGGCTGCCACCATACTCCTGGGATCACAGTCACCAATACTGGCATGAGTCGCGATATGCCAGGGCACGGCGGAGTCGACCGAGCCCTGTCCATCCATTACTGGGTCACAGAACTCCAGACAGCACAGGGCAGGATATCCGCTGGCGTCAAATCCTTCGTCCCAAAGAAATTTCATGGCTTAAGGGCCACCGATTACAAGGCCAAATTGTCTTTCCAGCAGCAGGGTATGTTGTTCTGGCGCTGGAAGCTGCGCTATCGTTATGTCAAGGTACCCCGATATCTCTTGTCGATGTCGCCAATCTCGAGATTTTAAAGGCCTTGACTTTTGATCATGATGAAGCCGCCAGTATGGAGGCCGTATTTTCCCTTGCCGAGATTGCTAGAGATGGTGATCGCTTCATCGACGCCAGTTTCAAGTATCATGCATCAGATGAAACACGTGGCGACTCGCTTGACCTGCTTGTGAGCGGGCGAATTCGGGTCATACTTGGCGAATCCACGTCTGAATCTCTCCCAGCCAGAAGGCCACGTCCAACACACCTTTACCCCGTCAAGGCCGACGAATTCTATGCGTCAATGCGGGATCTCGACTATCAATACTCCCCGCCTTTTACTGGGCTGAGCGGATTAGAAAGGAGGCTCGGTGTCTCCACCGGCTTCATATCTAATGTCCAAACAACTGATTTCCTGGTTCACCCTGCTGTGCTGGATGCCGCTTTCCAGTCTATTTTCCTGGCACAGTCTTTCCCTAACGACGGTGGGATATGGGCTTTGCACGTCCCGAAGACAATTCGAAACGTCAGGGTGAACCCAGGACTATGTTCATCGGCGATCCCCAAGTCAACATTGCTGTCTTTTGACTCGCTGCAACCTGAGAATATACAACCCTTCTCAGGCGATGTCGATATCTATGCGGAGAGTATCGACCACGCCATAATTCAAGTCGAAGGACTTACTGTAAGCTTCTCTTACCCCCTGCCCCGTTCTCTACTATTCTGTTATATTACTGCACCAGTGACTGTTCTTGAGCGCTGTGTTGGTGAAGTCTGGTGGATGGCAAACCATCGAATACTATGAGCATTATCGTGTCGCATATAGTCTATCCCAGGAATACCCAGGGTTGAGCCATGGAGGGGAATTGGGACCCCATTAGCCTTTTAGGTCTTGACATTCGAGAAGTTGCTGACCATGGACTTGGCAGAGCGTTCCACTAGCCAGAACCATAGCGATGGACGATAGAGAGCTATTCGCAACAACTATATGGAGCGTTGCTAGCCCGGACGCTGAACAGGTTATGCGCGATGACATGGCAACACCAAGGGAGCGCGAACTGGCTTGTACCCTTGAGCGTACTGCGATGTTCTACCTGCGCAATCTAGACCGAGTTATCCCAAGCGACCACCCTTGCAGGGCTGATGGGCCAGTTGCAGGGCTTTTCCGATTCGCATCCCACGTCCTCACAATGGCCGGGGAGTCTAAACTAGCCTACTCGAAGATGGAGTGGGAATTCGATACTCTGGACAAAGTAGCGATGGCCTGCCAGCGTTATCCGGGTGTCGTTGAAGTCGAGTTACTTCAGGCAATCGGGGATAACATGGTTGACATTGTCAAGGGAACAAAAAAAGCCATTGAAATTGGAATGGAAAACCAGTTATTAGAAAGATATTACGCGCAAGCACTGGACATGTCGGTCTTTACCAAGTACCTAGCCACTATAACCGGACAGATCACACATCGATACCCGCATCTCCACATTCTTGAGGTCGGCGCAGGCACAGGTAGCGCGACAAGGGGCATCTTCCAAGAGATTGGTCAGGCATTCGCCTCTTATACATTCACTGACATCTCGTCCGGCTTCTTCGATCGTGCAAGAGATGTGTTCAGCCGCGAACAGAGCAAAATGGCCTTTAAAGTCTTGGACATCGACTACGACCCCTGCTCGCAAGGCTTCTCTGAGCACTCATACGACTTAGTCGTCGCATCTATGGTCCTCCATACCACGCGCTTCATGGTGAAAACCTTGCAAAACGTTAGACGTCTTCTAAAGCCGGGAGGCTATCTCGTTGTTCTTGAGGGTTTACCAGACAGTGTAGTTCGGCTTGGGATGATGTTTGGGGCATTTCCTGGTTGGTGGGCTGGCTCCCACGACGGCAGAGTTTTGTCGCCCTTCATTGCCCTAGCGGAATGGGACAGATTGCTCCGAGCCACGGGGTTCTCTGGCTGCGATACCGTCACCGATACTACCGACACTTTTGTGATGCCCTTGACTGTCTTTGTCTCGCAAGCTATGGATACCAGGATTTCATTCCTTCGAAATCCGATACCACTCTATCAGGGATTATTTGATTCGGGCGATCTGATCAGAAACCTGGTGTTAATAGGTGGAAAAAGTCTTCGAACATCTAAACTTCTTGCTGAGTTACAGGAGCTTGCACGCCCGTTCTGTAAGGACATAACACCCGTGCTATCTCTACCGAAGCTCCCTTCCTCGCGGGTTAGCTCGGATACAACTGTTGTGAGCTTGACAGACTTAGACGAGCCGTTTTTCAAGGACCCCACAAGCGCTGGTTTTGAAGCTTTAAAAGCAACGCTGCTGCAAGCAAAGAGCCTGCTTTGGGTGACACATACGCGGTGTTCGGACAACCCTCATGCGAATATGATCATAGGCTTCCTGCGTTCCTCACTACGTGAGATACCTACTCTTGACTCCCAGTCTTTGGATATCGAACGCGCTCAGGATATCCAAGCCTCTCTCATCTTCGAGAGCATTTTGCGACTTAACGCCATCAAAATGTGGCAACGAGAGGGTACCGCGGAGAATATGCTTACTACTGCCGAACCCGATGTGAGGCTAAGTAAGGATGGTCGGATGATGATTCCCCGTTTGTTGGCGGATCAAAATATGAATGACCGATACAACTCGTCCCGGCGAACAATCATGTCCCCAGTGCGCCCAGATAGACAGGCTGTCAACGTGACCTCGTCCGATTCTGGGCACCTCCTCCATCTGCGACTAGGCTCAGTCGGTTGTGCAGAAGCTAGCTGTCTGCGTGTCTCACATTCGCTTCTTTCAGCAATCAAGGTCTCCGAAACTAGCTGCATGTTCCTTACGATAGGGATAGACTGCGAGTCCGGTGAGCAGCTTGTCGCTCTTTCGGACAAACACGGATCTCTAATTTATCCCTGGAAACATCTGTGCACCCCAATAAATGTCCCTCCTGGCTTTGAGGCTGAAGCCCTCTCCAACATTGCCAATCGACTGGTTGCATCTGTCATTTTGAGGGGCTTGGCAGGGGATGATCATGTCCTGGTGCATGAACCGACCAGCGCCTTCGCTGCTGTACTGGGCGAGGTAGCAGGGCTCAGCAAAGTTGCAGTCACATTCACTACATGCCACTCGAGAGCTGATGCTAACAATTGGAAGACGATCCACCCCTCTTCTCCTGAGCGGGTTCTTTCTCGATTGCCCCTTAGTAAGGTCTCTGTTTTCGTCGACTTCACAGGGCAGAACGAAAACCACCTTGTTAGCAGCCGTATCCGACTGCATCTATCCCCTCATTGCCGCCACGAGAATGGAAACAAGCTGTTCAGCAATGATTCTTGGATACCACGGGGCTCGCATCTCCAAGATATCCGGAACCGGCTCCTAAATGCCGCAGGGAGTGCCGAATGTTCATTGACAGGTAGCAGGCCTATCGCTATCTCCACCATCGCGGCAGGTGATCTCTCGGATCCCAAAGTGAATTTACTGCCTCATACCACTATAGACTGGACCAAAAGCTCACCAGTCTCTGTAAAGGTGCAACCTGTGGACTCCCAAGAATTGTTCTACGAGTCGAAGACCTACTGGCTTGCTGGTTTGAGTGGCGGGCTTGGATTGTCCCTTTGCGAATGGATGGTTCGGCACGGAGCTAGGCATATCGTCCTTTCTAGTAGGCGCCCCAATATTGATGACTCGTGGTTAAGCAAGATGTCTGCTGCGGGTGCAATCGTCAGAGTGTTCTCCTGGTATGTTGCGTCACCGCTCTTCTTGGTAGGACTCAGGTTGACCAGCGGTCATGAAGCGACCTCACAGATCGGCGGGACACAGAACGGATATATGCCGAAATATGTTCGAGCTTGCCCCAAATCGGGGGCGTTGCTCAAGGCGCAAGTAAGCCGATACATCCCTTTTCCGTATGGCCGAACTTTTACTAACTCCCACCCCCTTCCCGCACTCAGTGGTTCTCCAGGACACCGCCATACGTGACATGACATTAGATCAACTACGTAATGTCACCGCTCCTAAAGTTGACGGGAGCATTAACCTGGATGATTTATTACAGCGTTGCTCGCTGGACTTCTTCGTGTTCTTTTCTTCGGCCTCTGCAGTAACTGGCAATCCCGGGCAATCCAATTACTCGGCCGCAAACTTGTTCATGTCCAGTTTGGCAGAGCAAAGGCGAAGACGCGGACAAGCTGCATCGGTAATCAATATCGGCCCCATTCTTGGGGTCGGATACATTACCCAGCGAGGTATAGATATGAGAGGACGGATACAAGCAGGAGCACACATGCCCCTTTCAGAACAAGACCTCCACCAGTTATTCGCGGAAGCGGTCCTTGCAGGGAAGCCGGGCTCTACGGGTCCTATCGAAATCACCACAGGCGTGGCAAGTGTTAGCTACTCCCAGAAGATCCAGCCTGCATGGGCATCCAACCCTGTGATGAGCCACTTCATCCAATATAATGAAAAGATCGATCCGGACAGAGCCATTGTCAAGCACGATATTCCTGTTAAAACCCAACTTGCACAGGCACGTACCAAGGCCGAAGTCTCGGACATCGTCAATGGCGCCCTGATCCCGAAACTCTGTGCTCTCTTCCATCTACGTGGCGAGAACTTTGTCAACGAAGATCTCAACAACGTGGATCTGAGCGCGATGGGCACCGACTCTCTGCTGGCTATCGATATCCGGAGCTGGTTCATGAGCGTTTTCCAAGTTAATATTCCGGTGCTAAAGATACTTAGTGGCTTATCGGTACGTGAACTGGTTGAAATGGCAGCAGATTGCATTCCATTGGCGTTCGTGCCTCGCCTACAGGCAGACTACGACAGTTCTTTCGCCCAGAGTCAGGTATCAGAATCAGATAACTTGCAAAACTCATCAGAAGACAATATGGATGCTGAAACTCAAAGTGACCCCGATGGTAGTTACAAGACCCAGCTATCCTCCACTTCGTCAATTATTGGCTGTATCAACCGTGGTCAAGCCTCAATAGTGCAGACCCCTGCGTTTCAGGAGACGGCCAAGCTATCTTTCAGTCAGTCTATGTTTTGGTTTGTCTTGATGTTCTTAGACGACAAAACAAGTTTGAACCATACTGGATCGTTCCGGTTAACTGGGAGAATTGACTACGGTGAATTTGAAAAGGCTTTGCAGGCCATTGGGCTGCAACACGCATCCCTAAGGACGTGTTTCTTCGAGAAAAATGGCCAGCCGATGCAAGGGGTCATGCAGTCAAGCACGCTACGGGGAGAGTATCGACAAATATCCAGTAACGCCGATGTCGCTCAAGCGGTCAATGAGCTGGAACGCCATGACTTTGACCCGGAGCGTGGAGAGACCATGAGAATCTTGCTTCTCTCCCTATCGCCAACAACTCACTTCCTTGTTCTCGGAACCCACTCCCTAATTATGGATGGTTGGTCGTTCCAAGTCTTCTTGACGGATCTAGAGCGCCATTATACAAACGCTGCCCGGCCATTTACCACTCCGCAATTCTTCGATTACTCGATTCAGGAGCATAAAGACTTTGAGCACGGCAAATTCGACAGCGAACTCGCTTTCTGGAAAACTGAGCTTGCCGCATTTCCACCACCCTTGCCAATTCTCCATGTGGGGGCTGTTGCGTCGCATCCACCACTTACAACATATGAAAACGAACGGGTTGACATCAAGTTCAAGTCGGAATTAAAGGCCCGGATCCAGGTACTTTGCCGCAACTGCAGGGCGACGCCATTCCACTTCTACCTAGCCGTGTTCAGGGTCTTGCTGCTACGATACGCCGACGCTAAGGACGTCTCAGTCGGGATAGCGGACGCAAACCGCATCAGCGAAGGCACGGTCAATGGCATTGGATCCTTCGTCAATCTACTTCCCTTACACTTCCACGCTGAGGGCACTGCCAGGTTCGAAGACCTGCTAAAAGAAACGCGTGATAAGGCATACGCCGCCCTGGCCAACGCGAGAGTTCCGTTCCAGGTCCTGCTAAAGGAGTAAGATAATTCCGGCTCTATATCCTTATTAAAGTCACTAAAATTCGCCTAGGCTAGATATCTCAAGGTCGGCCATGCGTACACCGATTTTCCAGTCGTTCGTTGACTATCGTCTTGGTCAGCGTGAGAGAACCCACTGGGCTAACTGCCAGCTCGAAATGCTCTCTTTCCAAGTTTCCAAGTTACCGTATGACATCGCTCTCGATATTATTGATGATCCAGAGGGTGATTGCCTGGTTATGCTTATTGTGCGAAAAGACTTGTACAACCAACAGGATGCTGAGCGCCTAGCGAGAAGCTTTAAGACCTTGGTGGAGACGTTCTGCAATGGCCCTGATACAGAAATAGGTCACGGAAAAATGTTTCCGTACGCAGAAATTGACAGGGCACTCACATTCAGTCGAGGTAAATATGCTGGCGCTTTGATTCAGGATTACGTTGTGGCATGCTCGTGAAGCTGATAATTCTGGCTTTAGGTCCTCCACGTGACTCCTCATGGCCTGAGACAGTCATTCATAAAATCTATGAGGTGGCTCAATCCCGATTGACTGAACCTGCAGTCGAATGGAGCGATGGCGCGGCTGTCACCTATACAGAGCTGCTAGATCAGGCGAATTCCATTGCAACTGCACTGACGAATGCCGCGGTCCAGTCCGGGCGGCAAGTTGCCGTTCTGCAAGCGCCCACTCCGAATTGGATAGCGTCTATTATAGCAATCATGCGCGTTGGGGCTGTATATGTCCCACTCGACGATGGCCACCCATGGAGCCGTCTAGCGGCAATAATGAGGGACTGCCGACCCAGTATCGTCCTTATCGACGACGAGACCCAGCGGCACACTGATAATCTAGGCGCGACAGGGCTTAAAGTCCTCAACGTCGCAACCCTAGAATGGGACAAACCGACCGCTTTGCCGCCGATCGACATCAAAGCAACTAGTACGGCAACCATCTTATACACGAGTGGGTCTTCAGGAGTTCCCAAGGGAATCATCTTAAAGCATGAAGGGCTACGCAATTGGTTTGAATACACCGGACAGGTCTATGACCTCGAGTCGGAACGGGTCTTGCAACAAAGCTCGTCTGGCTTCGATATGTCGCTGATACAGGTATTCACCGCGCTCTGTTTTGGAGGATGCGTCTATCTGGTCCCAAGACGACACCGCGGCGATGCCGGGGCTATCAGTGATCTAATACGCTCCCAAAGGATTACCTACACATTCTCCTGCACGTCCGAGCTAGTTACTTGGTTCAAGTATGGAAGTCCAGAGAAACTCTCGTTTTCGGCATGGCGCAGAGCAATAACAGGAGGCGAGCCAGGCATAGATGCGCTTCTCGGGGACTTTGTAACCTTAGGAAAAGGTGATCTCCGCCTCTTCCATGCGTACGGTCCCACGGAAAGCTCGTTCACTGCTGCGACAATGGAGATACTTTACAACGGTCAGAATCAAGTATCGGCTGCTGGGAACGTCCCAGTCGGCTATACTCTGCCTAATTATACCGTGTACATACTAGATGAATACTTCAACCCTATGCCCCCAGGCGTGCAAGGCGAGATTTACATCGGCGGTCCTGGCGTTGCTCTCGGATACCTCAACAGGGACGACCTCAACGTGGGAAGATTCATACCCAACAGACTGGCCACAGACGAAGATCTAACTCACGGCTGGGGTACCGTGCATCGCACTGGCGATTTAGGCCGGTGGGGTGAGACCGGCGCTCTCTTCATCGAAGGGCGGATGTCGGGGGATACCCAAATCAAACTCAGGGGGTTGCGCATCGATCTGCGCGAAGTGGAACATGCCTTGGTTGAAACGGCCCAGGGGCAGCTTAGCGAAGCAGTGGTCTCCAGCCGCTGTTTTTCAGCAGCGGACCCCGAATTCCTCGTTGCTCATGTGGTGTTTAATCAGGCTGTCCCAAATGATGAGCGCCCACAGATAGCTAGTGCCTTGCCCTCTCGACTGGACATACCTCGTTATATGTGTCCTGCTGTTGTTGTGCCGGTCGCTAGTCTACCACGGATGAACACCGGAAAGCTTGACCGGAGAGCGATTGCCACATTGCCGCTGCCCTATAGCATGGGCGTGAGAGAAGTCGGATTGTCAGAAACCGAGACTCGGTTAAGGAGAATCTGGGGGGACATTATACCCGGCAATGTGGCTAACGCGTGCCGCATCGCGCCAGGTACTGACTTCTTTCATGTTGGAGGGACTTCACTGCTACTGCTTGAGCTGCGAAGACGCATACGGGCGGAATTCAACGTCGACCTCCACTTGATCACTATGTTCGATACGAGCACGCTGGAAGCCATGGCCTACGCCATTGAGGGCAGGAACGAACAGCAGTTGCCTGCCATCATGATTGACTGGGAGCATGAGACCGGCCTCACTGCTGCACTTACGCGCCCGGGCCAATTGCAGCCTATTCGTCATAATGATTTGAAGACCGTAGTTCTCACAGGCTCAACGGGCTACTTAGGCAGAGCCATTCTTGATGCACTCGTTAGAGACCCCACAGTAAAGAAGGTGCATTGCATCGCCGTGCGCCATGCTCGTAACCGACTCGACATGCTAGAACTCAACAAGGTATCCCTTCACGAGGGTGACCTTTTGCTCGGCCGTCTCGGGCTTACCGAGCGGGATACCCAGCGAATATTCGGAGAGGCCGATTTGATCATCCACAGCGGCGCCGATGTCTCTTACGGTAGGACGTGGGCGTCCCTCCGACTCTGCAACCTGCAGGCCACTAAGGAACTCGCCGAAATGAGCCTGCCGCGACTGATCCCGTTGCACTATATCTCCAGCGGCAGCGCGTGCAGCTTTGCCACAGCCGCGGGCTACCCAGAGATTCGCCCCACATCAGTCGCGCAGTTTCCGCCGCCCGCCACGGCGGCCCCAGGCTACGCCGCCAGCAAGTGGGCCAGCGAAGTCTTCCTGGAGAACCTCCACGCTCGCCACGCGGATTGGCCCATCTGCATCCACCGACCATCCCACATCGCACGTGCCGGCCAGCCACACCTCGACCTCGTTCACAACCTGCGGCATTTTTCACGCTTGCTGCGCGCGGTGCCAGTGGCTCACGGGATCGTCCACGGAGCGATCGACTCGGTTAATCTCGACAAGGTTGTGAGAGGGATTATGGGCGGCGTACAACATTCGGACGGAGGAACGCGCGGGCTGGGCAAGAAGTTGAGGTTCCTGCACCACACTGGCGGCGACCACCTCCCCCTAGGGGACATGCGTACGTGGGTGGGTGGGTTCAAGGAGCCTGCGGGTGACCAGGAGCCATGCGCGGAAGTTGAGCAGGTGTCCTTCGCGGAGTGGGCGAGGCGTGCCGGAGAGCAGGGCATGCACCCTACTTTGGTGGCGTTCATACAAACTATTGGGAAGCGCGGCGATATCGGCTTCCCCTACCTCATAGCTGAGGCGGCCGCTAATGGGTCAATGTGACTCGGCGTATCGGCTAGCCAGGGGTGCTAAGAGCACACCATATATGGAGAGGCTACCTACCGATTGGAGTACGCACGCCCTCGTTTTAACGTACTGAGCTTGCGAAGGGAGTGTAAGAGGGTTATTGTATCGCGTTTTCATAACGAAGCAAGCCGACCTAAATTTCTTAAATAGGAAAGTAACTCCATCGATAACATGCGGCCCGTACTTCTGTGTCCGATAGACCCAAATGCGTAACAGTCCGTCACCTAAACCCTGCTAGTTTATACAGCCCCTACGAGAAGTAGTAATGCCCTAAAGCTGTTGGATAAATGCCGATATCAGGGTTCCTAGGATAGACAGGACGCCACAGAGATTACCTGTGGCTTAAGGTGGCGACTAGACCAGCCACATCCATACATATAAGCCTCGACCGACGCGGTCTAAGGACTTGATGATTAATATAAGAACAACCGTTATAACCCTAATACTGAATATACGCTTATATCTAACAATTAAAAGATTTAATCTAATTTAATACTAAGATCATAATTATAGCAGTAAGTGACTTTCAGTTATAATAATTAAAGCTATTTAAAAAAGATATTTTATTTAACTTTTAAATAGTAAAAATAATAAAATAATAAATTTTAAACCAAAGCAACAGCTTTAAATTTATAAAAGCATATCGACCTAAATTAGAAATTACTATAACTTACTTAACCTACGAAGCTAACGTGTAAAAATTACTCGAAAAAAGTTAATCTATAAATTATTCGAAACATTTCGACCGAAATTACCGCCGAGAATATAATCATCGTGTTAAACTTCGCTAAATAAGTAAATATTAACGGAAATTTAAGTTTTATAACAAAAATAATAATTAAAAATAAACTTATTTATAATACGGATTAAGCTATATACGTATACGAAAACAAAACATATAAGGATTACCAGAAAAATATTAAAAAGTTAATTGTTATAACGAAACAAACTTAGCTTATTAGTAAACGGTCGAAGATTAAATAAATTGTTTTTAACGTAAAACTATAAGTTACGTAATATGGATCTGAACGGAGTCCCGGATCTAAAAAAGATTTATATATTTAAAAGATATAAATCCGAAAAAATCTTTAAATTTATAAATATTTAGTTTACTTATACGTTATAAATCCGAAAAGATAAACGGATTTAAAAAGATCTTAATTAAAATATATACGCTTATTATTTCTACAACTTAAATAATACCAGTTTATAATATAATTTAATTATCTAAATTATTTACAGTTATTTGTTATTATTAGACGTAATTATCTTTTTATTACTTAAAATCCTATAATATTATTATTAATATAAACTATACAATTAACGTCCTATACAAGCGAACGTAATATATACGCAAGCGTAATACTTTTTTAATCATTTTAATTATTTATCTTTAATCGTTTATTTTTTAATACCAATATTATAAAAGGCCTTATAAGAAAAGCAAAAATAAACCTAATTATTCAGGCTAAAACGCGAAACCCGAAACTTATAAAAAGTTTAGTTCTATTTATAAAATCTTATTTTTTATCTTAATATACCGTTTTACCGATAAATATGCCCAAACCGATATTATCCTTAATTTGTAAAAATTAACGCTAACCGAAAAAAAATCAATTATTATTTAAATGCTTAATTTACAACCGTAAACGTTTTCTATTCGACTGTAATATATTAAACATATAATTAATATATTATTTATTCAACGAGTTATAAAATTCGTTAAAATTAATTTAAGGTTATACTGTATTAAACGGCAATTTTTTTTTTTAAATACGTTTAAATCGAAAAATCGATTATTAGCGGATTTTATGCGAAAACCTAAAAATATTTCGTAAATAATTCGAACGTATTCCGTTTATAATTATAAAATACGGCATCGTAATTATAATAACGAGCATACTAAGTATTAATACCGAAAAATCTAAGAAATTTAAATAAACTTAATAAAAAATAAAAAATAAATTATAATTATTTAAATTTTAAATTTTTAAAGTTAAATTATATTACTATTTATTATTATAATAAGTAAATATTACTTTAAATTGTAATACCGTAATAATTTATTATTAATAACTAATGAAAATATTATATTAAATAATAATAATTAAATAATAATTAAATTAAATTTTAAAGAAATCCAGCATTTTAATAAATATATATAAATACGTCCGAAAAATTCGAAACGTTTCTTTATTTTTAATAATTACGAAAATTATTATTTCGTGAAATTTAAAAAATAATAAGTTAATTATAACATTAATACGTTTTATATATCGACGTATTTTTCGTATTAACCTTAACCTTTTAATTTATTTTACTTCTTATTTTAAAACGCGTTTAAACGTTATATATTAAAAGCCTAATATAATATATTATAACTAACTAAGCTTAGCCTATTGATAGACGGTTAGAGGTTAAGAATATTATTTCCGATATAAGATTTTAAATTATGTAATATAAATCCGAATGGATTCCCGCATCCAAAATGATTTATGTATTTAAGAGGTATAAATTCGAAAGGATTTCCGGATCTATAAGGATCTAGTTTATTTATACGGTATAGATCCGAAAGGATAAACGAATTTAAACGGATTTTAATTAAAATATATACGTTCGTTATTTTCATAGCTTAAATAGCATTATTTTATAATAATAATTGGTTACCTAAATTACCTACGGTTATTTATTATTACTAAATGTAATTATTACCTTATTGCTTAAATTTCTACAATATTACTATTAATATAAACCGTACGACTAAGTTTAATAATTAGTTAAACTTATAGCCGTTATACGTTACAAGCTTTTATTTAGTAATACCGTTAGATTTTAAGTAATAATATTATTATTATATTAACCAGTATCACGGATAACGTTACCTAGCAACTTTAAACAGAAGTTACCCGATTTAAAGATGAAGTTAAACAGTTTAAAAGTTAATCTAAGGTTAAAATATTAACTATAGCAATTATTAAAATTAAAATTAAAAAACTCGACTTTTACGATAAAAAAGGAAGCGTCCAAACGTTTCTTATTTAGACCAAAACGTACTTTTAATTTCTAGGACTAAGAAACCCGCCAAACCGAATCTTTATAATAGTAACCTGCTTTATTAAAAACGCCGCGGATTAATTTAAGCTTATTATGCGAAATTACCTAAAGGTTAAAAAATTTTACAAAAAAAAATTACTACAGAAATTTTCGAAAATTATGTTAATTTCGAAAATAAGCTCCGGAATAATTTTATTAATCCGGATAAAAAACGAAACGTAACTTAGAAGCTTTTCCAGTTACGATAAAAGAGATTAACGTTTAAATATATTATAATATTTAAAACCTTAACCGTTAAGACTGGATATAGAAGTGACGAAAATAATACCAGAATTAATATATTTTATAAGGGATTAAAAAAGACGTTAAAAACGAATTAATTAAAAACAAAACGAACTATAAATTTTAACGAAAATATTACCGAGGCCGTAAAATTCGATAAACGATAGTTTAAAAAACCATAAAAAAAGGGATATTTTATTCCGAAATCAGGTTACCTTAAACCTAACCAAAAAAAAGAACGTAACCCATTTTCAACTTTTTACGGAACTTATCTAAAACCTATGGAATTAAGGACCATTTAATTAAAAAAGACCTTAACTACTTATTATAATTACGGAAAATAGGAATATATTATATAATAATATACAAGTTAAAAATAACTATATAAAGAAACTTTAGCTTTAAAAGGCTAGTACCGGAAAGAAATTAACGATAAAAAAACGATTAATATGATTCGTTTTCGACATAATTATAACGATTTATCAAAAATATAATAAGGATTAAAGGAAATTAAAAAGTTATCTTAAGCAGTAATTAAAAAGATTATTTCTATTAAGTCAACTTTTATGAAATAGTTTTAAAAGTATAAAATGCAAAAAGAACTTGAAAATTTTTAATTTTTTTTTAATTTTAACGAGGATAACAAAAAAATGATTATATAATATTCGATATATAAACGAAAAAATACCGAGAATAAAACGAAGATTTATATCTAAAAAATCCCGATCGGTACGAAAAGCTTTATAGCGTTAATTATAAACGATTTTAATACGAAACGTACGAAAATTATAAAAAGTATATCGTTCGACGGATTACGTAAATATAGTAATAAAGATTTATTTTAATAGTTAAATAGGCGACAATCCGAAAAATTAAAAATAGTACCGATATTTATAAAAAATAACGATTAAGGATAAGATTAACTAATTATTAATATTTAAAAGTTGGCCAAAAGAAAAGAATTACCTTATAAAGAACCTTTTTTAATATTATGATTAATATAATTATTAAACGTAAAAGAAGTTAATTTAGAAAATAGTGAAAAAAATATTATCAAAAAAATGATTACGGACTTATAATTTTAATTAATATTTATTAAAAATTTAATAAAATGACGTACTTTTTAGGAAAAAATTTAATAATTTTTTTGTTTTACGGAAACGATATTTTAAAACCAAAATATATTATTAAGAAAACTTTCTTAAAACAAATTCACTATTTTAAAACCACGTTACGATAATAAAACGAATATTTATAGCAATTATAGAAACTAAACGAATAATTTTTAAAACGAATTATAAAATTCGAAAATAACTTGAAAAATTAACGGCATTTAAGCTGGCAAAAAAAGTAAAAGTAAATAATAATATTTTGAAAAAACTATGTAAACGATATAAACGGCAGAAAAAAATTAATTATAATATAAGTACGAATTAAAAAGAAATAATAGACTATAATAATATTTTACGAAGTTATATAAAGGAAATATAGCGACTTGAAAAATACATAAGTTATAATAAATAAAACGAAATAAAGAAAATTTTTACGAGGTCGAAAATACCGAAAGTTAAATATTTAATTACGATAACGGATAAATTAAACGCGAAATTAATTACTTTAAAACCTTTATATATAAAAAAAGATAAATTTTTTTTTTCGATCTTATTTTAATAAAAATTACGATATAATCTTTAAACTATTATAATTAAAGCAATATAATCTAATTATCGGTTTAAAATTAACTAAATAAATTTTATTTTATTTTTTATCGATTCGTAAAATACAAATAACGAAATATTTTATTATTCGATAAATAAAATTAACGAATATAAATATAAAAATACGATAAAAATTCTATTACTTAAAAGGATAAAATATATAATAAATAAAGGATATATTAAAAAAATACGCCGTATTATTATAAACTTTAAAGTATAATTTCGGTAAAGAAATAACCATTTATTAGTAAAGCTTAAAAAATTACAAAACAAATAGCGAAATATTAACAGAATATTATAAATCTAAGCAATTATTTAATATATTTTATTTCTAAATTTATATTTTTATTTATTTATTTAATAATTTTTTAATTTTTAATTATTTAAAATTATAAATTTTTATTAAAATTTATTATTTTATATTTACGTAAATTTATTAGGTATTAATATTAACGTTTAGCTAAATTTATTTACTTTTTATTTTTTTATTAAATTATTATCTTTATTACTGTATATCTAATTTTTTAAATCATATTATTTTATTTAACGTATTTTAATACCTAGGCGTTATTCGTAAGTGAAGTCTTCAAGACTCCGATTAGAATTTTGGTGGTGCGCACGGGCCGCGCGCCGTGACAGGGGGGGTAGACTTCATTTA